>APFE031070937.1:64203-74232 GCA_000404065.3 Pinus taeda
ATGTCTGTCTTCAAATCTGTCTTCAAATCATCCATGTCTATCTTCAAATATGTCTTCCAATCATCCATCTTAGCTTCCACACCCTTTATCTTAGATTCCATGCCATTTATCTTAGCTTCTGTTAGCTTTCGTGAGGCTGACATTTTTTGCACTTGGTCTTGTAATTTTGATATATTATGTAGCATTTCTTCCTCTTCTTCATGAGTCATGCTAGAGCTTTCAGGTTCTTTACTAGGTGTTTGCATTTTCTTTCCTTGGGGCATTAGTTACCGATAATAGTTCTTTACTAGCCCTTTGAATTCCTTCAAAATAAATTTTCAAACCAATCTTAAGCCAAAATTTAAAAAAATCTACACACCTTTTTTTTCTTTGTAGGAGCTCGATATTGCCTCTGATGTATCTCTGTACTTTCAGAACATCTAGTTCTAAAATTGCGACTTGTGGTAGCCCTCTGTGTCCTCTTTCCAATGCCACCAGTCTGAACCCAATTGGATTCTCCAATGAAGAGTTATGCCAAATCTCCCACAGTGACCTGATTATAGACCTTTTCAGAAGAGCGAAATTGTATGAAGTGCCACGTGTCACTATTTCGACCTCTGCCTCTGAAAAATATATCCAAGAAACTACATTCCATCCTCTTTTTGTACCTTCTTACAAAATTTAAATCCGATTCTCAGAGAGAAATTTATGATGAGTTTCCCCAGGTCACCTGTTTGGAATGTAATTCAGGAGTTTGCAAAAAGACCAACTTCCTCAGATCATATCTCCGCAAATATAGCACAAAAAGCTCTGAAATTTGGACCCGAGATTTAGCGCGATGTCTTCTCAAATGGTTTTTGTTTTCAACTTCTGAAACATCACAGAAAAAGAGTTATAGAAAAAATTCCACGATGACCTGTTTGGTGTAGCGAAACCCTAGAATACAAAGCTCCGATACCAAATGTTATGGAACCAACTCAAGAAAAGATAGAAAAGATAGATCAACGCCTTATAATTCAGCCTCTTCAAGGGGGAAACCTCCTTTAAATTACATAAATGAACAATTCTTGGATGATTCAAATGACAAAACCTCCTTTCTATATATAGGAGTCTAAGGAGTCATAATATAACCTGGCCGACCTAACAATAATAATATAAAGCCACAAAAATAACAATAGAGGGATTCGATGGGGCATAGTAATAACAATATGGGGACAATAGGGGCACAAAAATATTAATAAGGGGTATAAATCAATAGTAATGGGGTAATCACTAGTATTATAGGGACCCAACAAATACCCTGAGGATGGCAGCTCCGCTGGACCTAGACCTCAGCCATGCACAGAAAGAAAGATTACTTCAACTCAATGGATTGGATGAACATAGAATGCAAGCCCTTCTCCATACAGAGGTAGTTCAACTTCAGAGAAAGATATGGCATGAAAAAAATATCAAGGAGAAGCAATTCCAAGAGGGAGATTGGGCACTACTCTATGATTCAAGATACAAATATTTCAAGGGAAAGATAAGGACAAGATGGTTGGGAGCCTACACTGTGGAGAAATGCAATGAAAATGGTTCAATTCTGATTAGAACCATTGATGATGAAACCATCCCCATGCTTGTCAATGGACATCGATTGAAAGTCTAAAAGAAACCCCTCTCCAAGCGAGAGTTCATTGAAGATTTGAATAAGACAGTGATGGTAGTGGAACATGTGCTAACCCCCACTTCACCCACTCGCTGAAGAAAAAGAAAAATAAGGACTCAAGTGAAAACCTTCATGAGGCGCTTAAGTCCCATCATTGGGTTGAAAACCTCTTCTGAGGTAGCCCAGTGATGTAAAAAAAAAAGGGAGACAAATAAGATCCCTGGGTGAAAACCTCCCTTGGAGGTGCCCAGGGTAGGCAATTAGGGTGAAACCTCCCTGAGGCGCCCTAGTTGTTTAAAAAAAAAAAAGAGAAAAAGAGAAATGAATTTTCATTTGCATGCAGGTTTGTAGGAGGACTATTGGAAGCAGCAGAAGGTGCCAAGGGAACCCTGAAACCAACACCAGCACCCATCCTACCTTCCCACACCTTTCTCCATCATTCTTGGCATTTCTTTCACCTCACTGTGCTTCTTTTCCAAAAACTGTGTTTACTACAGGAAGCTCTGTGTTTTCTATAGGAGGCTCCTGTAAGAGTTACAGAGAGCCAGAAATGGATATAAAAGGCAGTTTGAGGGACAGGGAAGCTTCACAAAAAATCTACAAATCCTCCTACAGTCTTCAAACCTCCTTGCCATCATTTCCAAGCCTGCATCACATCCCAAGCATCATTCTTCTTCCTGTCTAAGAAAAACACAGAAAAACAGTTTTTCAGGAAAAGAAAAAAAAAAACAAAAAAATAAGAAAGGAAACAACACCTTCCACCTCACCTGAAGCCTAACTATTACCTCCCTATCTTTATCTACATCTATGGCATCATCCTCATAGCTCCAAGCACAGAAAGAAGCTGAAGTTTCAAGGGAAGAAGCAGCTACAGGAGCTCCTATAGGAATTCCTATAGCAGCTGATCCAATTAAAATCTAGCATCAGCAGCAAGAGGGTGCAAACATGAAGGTTGAAGAAGATACCTGAAGCCCAGATCCAGCTAGAGAAGGACCTGCACAAGACACAACCACACATCAACAGGTAGACAACATGCATCAAAAGAAGCAAAGGCATGCAGCAGAGAGAGAGAAATCCACAACACCTCACAACAAATGCATTCGGATCTCAGGTAAGTAACTAACCCGCTCCTCTGTTTGCATTTGTGTAATTAGAAGGCATGCAACAACAACGAGATGGTTGAGGTTGAACAAGGGAAAGGTGGTCAGTTAAATTGGCCACCTTCATCTAGTTGACTCCACTCATCTGAAGATGTCACCCACACGTGCGCACAGTCAACTCAAGAAAGATGTCAAGGACAAGTAGTGGAGGAAGTGTGAACTCCGATGCAATCATGAGGGATGATTACAAGGAAAGGGCCATGATGACAAGGCAGGTGGGGACCAACGGTCCAAATATGGCCAATGTACACTTTTCCAGCTCACCCTCCATCACCGGAAATATCCATAAAAAGTAATAAGTACTCCTCCCCAAGCACTCTCACCACGTTTTCCTTCATTCTCTCCTCGAAACTCCGCTCCTACAATCTCCTTGTGCCCCCACAGCCTCATAACCATTGTTCTCCATTAATCTCTCCCATACTCTTGTTCTCGTCATTTTTTACAGGAGCACTTACAGGTTCTACAAGAGTACCTACAGGGATTCTACAGGAGGGACAACAGTCTTCTACAAGAGGGCCAATGAGTTGTTTTGAAGGGGGAAAACATGGGTTTTAGAATGATTCTCGGGCTAAGGAGGTAGGTTCCATGCACACCCCCATTTAATATCAAAATATGCAAGCAGTGGTTTAAATTCGAGGGTGAAATCAAGCCTTTAGGTGGAGGAAAAAAAAAATCTACTTATTTCTTAAAAAAACACAGTCTCTATGTTTCTCAATTTTTCTTCAAAAAATTGTTGTTTCCATCTCCACATTTGGTTTCCCAAAGAAACATAAACAAAATGATAGGAGGTTTTATGAGGAAGGAGCCCACGAACTCCTCGAGCTTCCATGCACATCCCCAAGTAGTGGACATATTCACAAGAGCAAATTTAATGAACTTTTTTGAGAAATTCCGAGGGTTTGGTGAGGAAATTGCTCAGGAATTTGCCCACTCTTTGCTCTCTCACACCAGAACACATGCCACTGTCACCTTTAGAGGTCTTTCCATGGAGATAAACCCTGAATTTATCAGTAGGGTCGATACCCTTCCTCTTGGATTGCCTTGGAGTAAGGATGAGAAACCAATTGGCTAGGCTGCTAAGAAAAACTTCTTCCGAAACAATGAAACCCCTGTAGAGGAAAAAAATGGCATTAGAAGGGCTAGCATACCATATCCTTGGGATGAGGTCAGTTACCAAATAATCAAATATATTTCCTATGAGGGGAGGTACAACATTGTCTACGATTACCACTATAGAATCCTTCATGAATTAAGGTATGGCATGGACACTCCAGCGCCTCAGAAGCTCAGTGTCTCCTACTTCCTCCTGCAGTCTCTCATTGACTCCAACACTAAAGTTCAAGCAAGAAATTCAGAGCAGCTAGCTCACCATGGGTTAATCAAAATTTTAGTGGAAGAAGCCCTCCATACATTTACACTCCCTATAGCATGGGAAATCTTCCGAAACATGAAAACTAAGGATGACATAAAGACCCTAACTTGTGATTTTAGTCCTACTGGCAGTGAGGAGGAAGAGTAACAAGCGGGAGAAGGTGAAGCAACTGGTGACCTAGCAGAACAAGAAGGGAAGAAGGAAGAAACTAAGATAGAGGAGGAGAAAGCTAAAGAAACAGAGCAAACAGAGATAGAAAAAGAAATAGAAGGAGGAGAAAAAGGGGCAAAAATGATAGAACAAGGAGAAGTATCCCCTGAGACTCTGGAAAGAGAGGCAAAAGATGCTCTCACTTCCCTCAGTACACCCAACAAGCCAAAGCAGAAGAGGAAAAGGTAGGCCTCCATGTATTTCAGGGCTAGGAAGAGCACAAGTATCAAAACAGGGAAACCCCAACCTTTTTCAAATGTGCCAATTATAATTGAAGATTCACCCTATGCCCAGGGAAAGGAATCCCCTTCTAAGGCACCCATCACATATGAAATGGGGACTCTTAGATCTCCCACATGGAAAGAAAAGGTAGAACTGCAGGACCCAAAAATAGTCCTACCAGAGGTTCTAATAGTTCTACAGGAGACACTATCAAAACTACTGGAGACCCAAAAGCTTGAGAAAAAGATGGAAGGATAGCCACAGGTAAAGGAGGAAGGAACAAAGCTACAAGAACCTGATCCCCAACCCAGTCTTGGCTCCTACTACAATCTTCTTGAGGGGCGAAGAATAATTCCACAAAAAATTGCAATTCCATTATTCTTTGAATTAGAAAAAGAGAGAATAAGAACACATAGGTGGATGAAAATAGCCAAATCCAAAGGAGTTGAGGATATTGACCATATGGAGGACAAACTCGGAGAAATGGGCAGAGATTTGAGTGCTATCAGACATAGGGAAGCAATTACAAGAATCCAACTTGAAACAAAAAATGAATTGCTAAGGAGGCAACTACAAGAGAAAGAGACCCAACTGGCATGCATGGCCAGCTAGTCCATGGAGGCATTGCAATGTAGAACACCAACAAAATCCTATGGCCTGTATCTCAAGGACCAATGGTCGCAATTTCAGATAAAGACTTTGGCACAAAGAGGCACAATGCCTTTCCAAGATTAGAGGCAGTTTATGGACCCATGTGACCAAAGCACATGAGAAGATAAGGCAAAGATGGCAAAATTATACCTACATAACATGGCCCTCACGGACATGAATGTGTGGGACCCCAATGCCAGACTAGGGGACCTGCAACTAATGGCCATGGCCTCATGGATGAACCATGAAGAGTTAAGGGAACAAAAATAAGAAGGTTGATGATAAAGGAGCAAAATGAGCCATTAATGATCAGAGCTGAGCCATCAGACCCCATGGCACTCATTAGCACACATAACTTGCTTGCCAATAATCCTCAAATTTCTCCTAGATATATAAGTTATCAAGCACAAGCCATTGCACACTTTGAGGATATGGAAAGGCTACTTGGGGATGAATGTGTGCATGCATGTATGAGGAGATGGAACACCTTACCACACAGTCTGTAGATCAGGGAATATCATTCCCCAATGAAGATGAAGGAGGCATTAAGGAGAGTGCCAATGTACAAGCACTCCATGCAAAGGTTGAAGGTCAATTGGATTGGCCTCAAATTGAGCCCCCCACTACTGCTAGGCATGCTGGAAGGCAGAAGAGAAGAAGAAGAGCAGGAGCAGTGGGAAGAGATAGACATGAAGGAAAGCTTCTATGGGAAGGAAGAGGAGACCACATTAGAAGCATGGGATGCTAGGGAGGCCACCAAGGCCATAAAAGATGAGGAGATGGACTAAGCTGCTCAGAGGATGAGCAACACTTTCAGTAGGAGGTGATGATGAGCCTTATAAATGGGTAATTATATGGGCTCATTTTACGTCCTAACCTAGTCAAATCAACCATTCTCTTAGCTTATTGTATGATTTTATGATTGTATTATGCTTATAGAGTGAGCTGAGTTAGTTATGATGCCATGTGGTATAATATGTGTTTAATGCAGATTATTGATGAATTTTGAGGTCAAAATCAAGGATCCAGTGGAAAAATGGCAACAATAACTCGAAGTGGACAAAGGATAGGACTTATAGGAGGGAATCCCCCTCATTTATTACTCCTCACTTCGAATTCCCCTTTATTCAGCTCGGAGTACAAGTAGCCAAGTCATGCACTAGAAGGCGACCGAGCAAGTGGAGGATGACTGATGATTATGTCGAGTTTTGGAAGCCAAGCCTCCATGATTTTAAGGAAGTTGTTGGTAGATTCATTTGTATAAGTAGAGAGGCCTAGGGCCTCACTAGGGTCGAAAGTTTTGTCGGATTTTTGTTGTACTTTTGCTTATATAAACTCTGCTCAACTTCGAGATTATTATTTTGACAGTTCGATGTAATCTTGTTATTGTTTTGGAAGTAAAGATGGAATCCTTTTTGAGATAGCACTAAGTTACCTCAGAGGGCTGAAGCTCTTGGGTTAGGGTCCAAACCAAGCAGCCAAGCTCCTCTTTACTTGTATTTGTATGTTTTATTTCAGTTTGTAGATTAGGTTGCTGTTAGATGTATTTCTTTCATGGTTAAGAATAGGTTGCTTTTGATGATTCAGTAGTTTGCTTCCATTTGTGCTTTCTATAGCAGGTTGAGCAGTGATAAAGAAAAGATCCAAAAGGCTAGCAACAATTCCTTGCCTCTCTTCCTCCCTTTGGGACCATGATTTGAGGCAAAGCCCCTCTTGTTGCCCCAAAAACATAGATTTTCCTCATTCATAGGACTTCTAGTGTTTGTAGCTTTTTATGGTTAATAATATAGTTTTGCTTTGCTTCAGAACTTCTCCATCATGCTCATTTCTTTATTTACAACAATCTTCTTTCATGTTTTCCTTTCTTGTTGCAGTTATCGACATTTCCTTTCATAGATCACAATTTAGACTAGTTTGATGCAAAACTTTGTTTTTCTAGATGCACTTATTTCATTGCTTGCTTAATCTCATTGGTTGATTGTCAGTTGTTTATGCAACATATATCTTCTAGCAGTAGGCCAGTCTATCAACCATCCCATCCTTCATCTGATCCATGCCCTATAGGTCGCCCAAGTCTCAACTCAATTCTGCCTTACTTTCCTGCATTTTCCATAGAATTTCTTCCTCTCTCCTTGAGCAAATCCAATCATCTTTCTCTCTTCTAATGATTCTTGGTAGACCATAGGTGCTCTAACACTTCATTCCAAACTTCATCCGCCTTTTCCACCCACTCTCACTCTCTCAAAACAGCCAAAACTGCTCTCGACCTCCTCTTGTAGGCCTCCTGTAGAACGTTGTTTTTCTTCCTGTAGATTTCCTGTGTCCTCTTGTAGATTTTCCTGTAGGCGTTCTTCTGAAGATTGAGTTTGGGAAAAGCCTCTAGAAGGCCACCTAAGACCTCCTAGGACCCAACCACACCATCCTACATCCTCTCAAGTCCCAAAACCACCCTCCAACACCACCGATTCACTGCCACATTCACAAACAATAAATTACATGCATGTCAAATTCACATAAAAATACATAACATCCAAAAATATGTTTTTTGCTCATTTACTTCCAGAAATAGCTTAGTTAGATGTTGTTTACTTCCTTGAGTAGGTAATGGCATTCTTTTCATGGTTTTCATAGTGCTTTCTGCAAAAGTAGGATTAGTTGGTTAATTAGGATTTACTTTGTTTGCTTTACATTTCAGTCTTTCTCCTTTCTGCAGTTAGAATAACATCTATAGAGTAATAGAGATTCTTCTAGAATCCATAGAAGTTGGCTTGAGCTCCTAGTGATCTTGCACCGACTGACCAAGTGATAACCTGCAGCAAGAACTACTACTTGTGCATACAACATCGTCGCTTCCAAGTTTGTTACGAACTACCAGGTTGATAAGAGTAAAGTAGGCAACCCAGGAGTTGCAACATTATTGCTGCAATACTGGTGCTCACCACAAGATTGCGTAGTTGAGGGTCACAGTGAGGCAGGATTTCCCACTATAACTAAGTAATATGCAGTTCGGGAGAGAGAGAGAGAGCGCTAGTGGATTTCATAGTTGCACAGTTCAAGGAGACAGACTACTACTTGCAACTACAAAATGCTTAGAAATAGGTTGAATGTGAGGCAATATTGTGCAGATCAGGGAGCAAGAGGAAATCCATGAGCATTGTGACTACGTAATACGCAATCCTTGGATGCTAAGACTGCACAGTGTGTAGTAACTGAGGGCAAGATAGTCTTATTGTGGCTTGAGACTGCGCAATGCACAATTCAAGGAGACAATTTGGGAGGAGGTTAAATAGAAAAGGATCAATTGCATAAAATGAATAAGTGCAGCATCCAAGAGGCGAGAGATGGAACCAGAACATGAATTGAACATGATCACACACTTATAGATGATCGACCACTCGGAAAGGAAGCATTAACCATCCATAATCAAGATGTTCATGTTGAAATGATAGCAGTACAATACTATCCTCCAAGTGTGACACTTTAGATACACTTTGTGACACAAGTGAAACAATACTCAAGGATTGGGGAATGTATCTAATGCGTGTTTGTATGATGGATAGAAAACACTATTGTAGGATAATTCATTATAAATTCCCTTCAAGAATGTAGAAATGACTCCCTTTGACTAGATGCAACACTTCCCTAACCACAAGATGACACTTATGAAAGTAAGAGAAAAGTGAAAATGACAATTTCAAAGGATTAAAGAAAGTGAAAGAGACACATTCCAGAGCGAAGATAACATGAAAATGACACTTATTAAGGTGAATGCAAGCAAAAATGATATCTACGAATGTAAAAGTGACACTTGCGAAAATAAAGGTGTGTCGGAGTGATAGTTGAGAAAACTCACCGAAATAGAAATACAATTCCAATCGAAGTGAGGAAGATTGTAAATGGATGGTAACCAATAACTATCAACATGTGTTACAAAGTACATTATTCTTATGGATTGCATAGTCACTGTCGTTAGTGATTGCACAAGCCTTACCTTCAAGAGTTGTGAAATGCCTATCTAAGATTGCATAGAAAGATGTGTGTTTATGAATTCATTGAAGACAGAGCATGTGCGAGAAAGTGACTTTGACACTTAGAATAAGACTTAACATTTTTTAAAACACTAGATGACCATGAAGTGACCATGGAATGACAGATCACAAGATCCTCAATAGGCTCCAAAATTCAAGTGTATGTAGAAATTTTGAATAATATGACACTTATTCACAGAGATTATCCCGATTATACACTAATTGCGGAATACATGCATAATACATAACCTCCTCTACGTTGATCGTCAATTTAGCAGTATTAAGAAACATTCACATGCGCACATTGAAGCATCAATCACACATATCAACACAGTATGTACCCTGGGAAAGCATAAAGCTGAAAACCCCCAACTATCTGTATATTATATTTATTGAGAACATGTAACAATACATAGTACAATACTCCTCACAAGTACTCAGTACTATCTCCACCTGTTACACACAAAGTAGCTCAGATCTGAATCAATCATTGGCTCAAATCTCCTCCGCTTGCTTGCCTGCCTCCACTGCGCAATCCTACATGAGAATACTGATGAATGAATGATCCAAATTTGTATTTCCCTTGGGTATACCATGCAATCCTCATTGGCAATACTCAATCCATTGATTTTTCAAATCACATGCACAACTATAGTCACAACTGACAGCTGTCTTGCCCTTTCACTCACCTCTAACACTTGTCTCCACTGAACTGTCCATGCACTGAGTTAACTGATGTATTCCTCAGTTGATTCA
>APFE031070937.1:74458-88405 GCA_000404065.3 Pinus taeda
ATATGTCTAAAAATAGAGGTCCATCTATTTTTACCAACATGACCAATCATCCACAAATAGCATCCTGCAACTCATAAATCATGATCCATATGTCTAAAAATAGACAAAGTCTAAAAATAGACTTGCGCCAAAAATAGCCAGTGGGACCACTTAGTGAAGGCGACTTCTTTTCACTAAGCTCCATCATCTTGTTGCATTCTCAACAGTGTAAGCAAAATTTTGGAGAGTGTTTGTCACAACGACAACATGTCGTCATATTATTTTACTTTTGTTTTAGATGCATCAAACTCTGGGAAAAAACATTTCTAGGCCTGACCTAGATATGCGGACAAGGGGAGGGCGTGTGCCAATTCCCTATGGATCCAATGGTCATGTGGACTTGGAGAAGGGAAATAGTGAACCAGGTTGTAATGTGCAGAGGCAAGTGATAAATATGGTATGGGAAGATGGGACCACACTACCAAAATCAAGGCTTCCCTAATAGTGCTCTTCCTAAATCTGTGGGCCAATATGGGAGGTCACGCTTGACCAGCATTGAAGACTAACCCCCAATTTAAGGTGAGGGAACAAAACCATGGCCAAATCCCTTCCTTCTTATAAGTCACCCAATAGTCCATGCCAAATGTCCAAATGAAAATCAAGCATAAGCAATTGATTGCACAATGAATAACATACCTTTTGGATTAGATTCCCAACCTTCTAAAATGTGCTCTTGACAAGTGGGCAAGGAAACATATGGTTGATGCAGGCGAAAAAGATAGAGTGTCATGTCACATGGAATATAAGGTGGCGATCAAGGGCTACTGGCTACTAGCTAGAAGAACATGGATAGGATAAAACTTCTTCTAGGGGTACCCACTTTTGGCGGGTAAATGTCCCCATGTGGCTAGCCCCTTTTCCATGAGTAACGAGGAAGGACATGGCATCCTCTCAATTATGGTGTCAATTTTTATTGGTCAATTTTTGGGAGGCATAATTTTCTCATACAGGTTATGATTGAGACATTTTTTGTGTTTTAGGAAGATATCAATGTGGAGATTGCGAAATCTAGGTCCATCGTAAGGTTAAGACCACAAAAGTGGTCATTTAAGGCCTCAAAATGGCTCTTGAAGTTTTTCACCCAAAATTTTCCAAACTGGGATTGCTGGTGAAAATAATGCTACAAGCTTATTCCTCCAATTTTTCCACACTAAAAGCAATGATATGGATGAAAAATTGAATATTTCAAATTTGGATCATACCTTCCCATTTCGGGAGGCTTTTGATGCCCAAAATAATTTATTGAATGTGGTGGGGAAAAATTTCCTCTACCTTATACATGGAGTACCATTTAGCCTTTCCTAGAAGTTGTTCTTTCAATCCAATTTCCCAATGGTCATACTTCCCTTGTTTTGTAGTTTTAGACCTCTTCTGCAAAATTGTATCCTTTGTTAACTCTAATTGAGCTTCTTGTGCCAAATCCTATATAGAGGTTAGGAATTATTCCTCTTTCTGATCTAGCATGG
The DNA here is from genome assembly GCA_000404065.3 of Pinus taeda. Lineage (NCBI taxonomy): Eukaryota > Viridiplantae > Streptophyta > Pinopsida > Pinales > Pinaceae > Pinus > Pinus taeda. Next base: position 75,964 of record APFE031070937.1, read on the forward strand.
AAGGATCATAGAATTCCAAATTTTCTACATTCACCACTAAGTAAATACACATGTTTGGGGGTAGAATGAGTCTGTAGGTTTTATATCCCAACTTATCTAGTATCTCAAAGGAACCATATAATAGAGCCTTGATTTTCTTTCCAGGACCCTTTAGCCTCTCCTTGTTCAACTATAACCATACTCTATTTACCAACTTGAATGACTTATATGTTTAGTGTTGATCATTTCTGACCATGTATTTTTTGTGTGACTTCTACAACATCTTACACCTAAAGATGGATCTTCCTATCTTGGTAACAATTTTTTATTCTCTTATGGTATCCCCTATAAAATCTTCCCTCACTTCTCCTTGTAGTCCATATGCAATATCCAAAGGTAAAGGTCACAAGTACGTAAACAAGTTTCAAGTGGGGACTTACTCCTAGAAGTGTGGACTACTATGTTATAAGAGTGTTGTATATATACCATGTTTTTATCCCAAGTATTATGATGCTTCTGATTGTAACCCCTCAAAAGTTGCACCAAAATCCCACTGATTTCTTCTATTTTCAATTTTTTCTAGGGATGGATTGTTGTAGACCTCTCCAAATTCCTGTCCATCTTCTCCCACAATGTATTCCAAATGCATTGAGAAATATTGTGTCTTTGTCTAAAATTTTGCTCCTTAGTATCCCAAAGTGCACCGAGACATGTTTAAAGAGTGATTTCATTGCTTGTTACCCACTAGTGATCCTTTTATCAGGAACTAGAATGCACATCTTGTTGAACATGTCAACTACCATGAACAGGTAGTCATGTTCCTTCATGGTAGTTGCTAAACTTCCCACAAAGTCCATGGAAATGCCTTCCCAAGGACAAATCGGGACATGCAATGGATGATAGATCCTATTTCTTATTACTAGGCTTGTTGGTACAAGAAAGCATGAATTCTCTTATGAATATAGCTATATCTTCTTGCATCTTGGGTTAGTACACAACCCTCTGCAGGTTGGACAATATCTTCCCTACACCAAAATGCCCTATAACCTTGGAGGTGTGACAATCTTTAATTAGTTGTAGTTGTTGACCTTTAATAACATATAACTTATCTAACTTGTAGAGCAACCCATTTTGGAGATGGAATTCAATTGTTCTATCACCATCATGCATGTGAATCTATCTTTGCAACTGTTGAAACACTTGCTTGAAGTCGTCATCCTTTATATATGCCTCTCTGTATACATCATGGGATAAAGGATTCATGTGCATAAGACTTCCCAAAATTGTGATCTTTGATGTGAGTGGACTTGAATACATTTAGACAAACTTGTTTGTGTTTGACTTCTTGTACTTGATCACTAAATGAAATTGCTGTAAAAACCCCATCAACTTATAATTCCTAGTTTGGGTGTGCAAGTGTTATAGTGGCTAGTGATCTAGGTGGATTTTTATCTTATTTCCCATCAGATAGTGTTTCCACTTCTTCATAGCTTGCACCAAGGCATAGAGCTCCTTGTTGTAAGTAGGATAGTTGAGAACCTCGCTGTGAAATAATTCATAATGGTAGCATATAGGCCTTCCTCTCTACATCAAGACTGCACCCATGACACACCAACTCACATTTTGTCTCCACTTTTAAGGGCTATTGCAAATTTGCTAATGCTAGAATCAATGCTTTAATGATCTTCTTATTTAGCTCCTTAAATGCCCTCTCCTAACCCTTTCCCCACTAGAAACTCTTTCCACTCACTGTTATTGTGTGGAGTGTTGTTGCTACTACTGAAAATGAGGCTATGAATTTCATCAAGTATTGTATTTCCCCAATGAAACTCTTGAGCTTAGAAAACATTAGTAGGCATTAACCACATCATTATGGCCTCGATCTTGGAGGGATCCATCTTTAGATATGCCCCACATATCATACATCCTAGATGTACTAATGAGTATTGTGCAAACTCACAGTTATTAAGATTTTCCAATAGTTGGTGTTTCTCTAATGCCTCTATCACTTGCATCAAATGTGAGATGTGCTCCTCCTATGTAGCACTATATACTAGTATATCATACAAATAAAAAATAAAAAATGAATCTATAAAATGGCGCAATATATCATTAATTAACCTCATGAATGTAGTTAGTGCAGTGCATAGGTCAAATAACATAACTAACCAATCATACAAACATTGTCTGGTTTTGAAGGTAGTCTTCCAGATATCCTCTTCTATGACTTAAACCTAGTGATACCTTGACTTTTATTCCAATTTGGTGAAGTATTTGGCTTATTGTAACTGATCTAGTAGATCATCTATCTTGGGTAGGGAACGTTTGTTCTTGAGCATAATTTTTTTTAATAGCATGTATTCAATACACATCCACCAAGTCCCATCCTTCTTTGGCACAATGATGGTGGTGACCCACATGGTGAAGTACTTGTTTGAATGATGCCCTGTTCTAGTCATGGATACAATTGTTTCTTCACCTCATTTGCCTCTATAATGTATTGCTTATACAACCCAATTTTTGGAAAAGGAGAGTATCAAAACAAGTGGATCTCGTGCTCCACTTCCATCTTGGGTGGTAGCCCTTTAGTCTTTTGGAACACACCCTTGTACACTCGTAACAACTCTTTCATTTATCGTGTATGTTCCTTAGTGCACCCCTCTAGGGACTTGTAACAACTCTTTCATTTATTGTGTATGCTCCTTAGTGCACCCCTCTAGGGACTTGTAACAACTCTTTCATTTATTGTGTATGTTCCTTAGTGCACCCCTCTATGGATGACTTAGCTCTCATGGAATCTTCTACAAATTGATTTTTCTCTTAAAAATAACAAAACATACATCTTCCTAGAACTAATCAAATTTTGACGTGCTTGGCACTTACTAATGAGATCTTTAACTTGCCCTTGTTTTTGTTGATGATGAAGGATTTTTCAACATTGATGAGGCAGTATTGGTTGGATCTTTGAATGAATATTTCATCTCACACGTACATATAGCGGCTCTGAAACACAACTCCACATACATCAAGTGAACTACATCCAACTTTACTTCATCAATAAAATAAACACTAATATAAAATTTGATCCTGAATTTTTATTTATATTTATCTCTACCTCCTTGTTGACCCATCCCTGGGGATATGGATTAGGATGGTCATGAGTCTCAAGCCCCACTTTCTTGACAATATCTATTTCTATTAGATTCATTTATGATCTTGAGTCAAATATAACATCAATTCTCATATTCTTTACCTGTATCTTTATATGGAAGAGTTTGGTCATTCCTTCTCTTCTACTGAAGAATAATCAAATTCACCCCATTCAACACTGATGTACAAACAATATTCTCATCCACGTCTGATTTTTTTTCCACCTAGTTGCTTGAATCACTGGCCATGAATTTTTTCCTCTTAACATATTTTTTTGTTCTTCAGGTTGAGCTCTGGATGCAATTTTTAACACTTCTCCTTTGTATTACCATCAATGTTACAATGATTATTGATATATTTTCACTAGTGTGTTTTGGTTGTTCTCTTGTTGTTTTGTTTCCATTTCCACTTCTTCTTTCCATCCTTGGAAGCTTCCAAGTGCTCCTTCTCTGACACACTTGATTTCCCTTTCTTCTTACCTATATTATCTAAGTATTATGCATGTGCACAAGCCTCATCCATTGTTTTGGGATTAAACAACATCACTTACTTCTATATATGGATATGTATACCCCCTATATAATTAGGATTATGTCTCGGTTCTCTGGGGAGATACCCAACGTTATTTTTATCTTCCTAAATCGATGGTGTGCTCCTCTACACTTAGTTGTTATCTCTTCCTAAAGTAATGCCACTAGATACATTGGTCCTCCACATACCAGATATGGTAGAATTGTGACTTTATGAGAGTTTTGGAACCCTCTCGCTTAGTCACTAGAGGATCTCTATCCATTCTTAGGGTTTTTGTGTGGCTTTCTCACCAAGTGAGTGCATGGCTATCTAATTGTTTAATGTGCAAATGAAATTTTATGTTCTTAATCTATGTGGTGAACGCTGAAATAAACATATAATTGTTGCAACCATTGATTTAACTTCACAATTTCAATCTCACCTTGATATGGCTTGATTTCAACATTCTCTTTCATCTTGAAGATGGATTATGAATCGTTTACAACACTCGAACTAGGTTGTTCCTCTTCGAGTTATTTCTTAGGCTCCTTCTTTGGTTCTTCACGATCCCTTGATATTCACTCTAATATGGTCTCTGCAATAGAACTTCCGTATTCTCATAATATCCCAAGCTTATTGGTTAGGGCTTCCATGAGGAGGCTCGTGTTATGTTTTATATTTGTGACTTGTGTTTCTAGCCGTTCAAACCTCCCCTCTATAAGATCTTGAATATTATTAATAAATTAATCGACCATGGATAGGGTTTTATGAATTTTAGCTTAATCAGTATGGATCCTCTGCAAATCACCACAATATATCCAAAGAAACTTGCTTTGATACTAACATTATCCATAAACTGTTACAGATATTCCACTAGACAGTTCGTCACAACATATCTACTAAAATATATTGGAAAATATACAGTCTACACTTTGAGGGTTAACTTTTCCTTAGATTTCTTGATTCTTTAATGATTGTGTTATGCTTAGGCATTTAATATGTAAAATATGAAAGAATATAGAACAATTAAATAAAACTCACAAACCACAATGAACACAAGATATGATATGGGAAACCCTTAAGGGAGGAAACCTAATTGGAAGGTGAGATTGCTCAGCTCTCTCTTTATCTAAATGAAAATGGATGCAAGTAAAAAGGAGTGAGACATATGGCTATTAGGGTACCATAGTGCAAAAACACTCTCCTTTGTCTCTCCCTATCCACTCTCAACTACTTTATTCATGTATGGAACAAAATGCACTCTAATGGAATGGAACCCCTTTTCCTCCTAGTGGTCTGGTTATAACACAACCCAATAGCCAAGAAGGGGTTATATTTTACCCATTCAACCCTCAAGATGAGTTATAACTTGAAACTCATAGATTCTTCTTGATAGTTCCCACATTTCTAGTCCGTTCTCCATGAGTAACAGAGACTAATTCAACATCCTCTCTAATTTTGGTCATCAATTTCAATAGGTCAACTTCTAAGAGGCATAACTTTCTCATATGAGATCTGATTGAGGTGATTCTTGCATCATTGGAAAGGTATCAATGTGAATTTTATGGAATATTGTTCCATATTAATATTTTAACCACAAAATGGTGGTCATTTAAGGCCTCAAAATAAATCTATAATTTTATTCACTCAAAAAATTCCAAACTAGGACCACTAGTAAAAAGGACCCTGCAAGCATATTCCTCCAAATTTTCTGCTCTAAAAGTATCGATATAGATGAAAAGTTGAATATTGATCCAATTCAGATCACCTAGGTTGAAAATATTATCTACATTCAAAACTCTTATATTAGGGAAATCAATGCTTCTAATGATATGTCCCCATTCAAAACTTGTTTTAGGTATTTTCCACTTTCACCCTTGGAAGTTGTATCTAGACATTAAGGAGGAGTGAAGGATGTAGGAATTTACAGGGTAAGTTGCTGAGATAGAACACCAAAGGACACCACTCACAAACAAATCACAGATCAGTACACCAGTATTCTTGACGTGGTTAAAACTGTCAAGGAGGGAAACAGTGCACGATCTAAGCGAACGCGACCACTTCAAGAAATTTATTAATGTAAAAGAAAGAAAATTTACATAATCTTCTCTCATAAATGGTCGCCTAACAAATGACCCTCCTGTTGGAAATACTGAGAGGGGGATGAATCAATTTTCCTTAGCAATTAACACTTTTAAATCTTTTCACAACAATAGTTAATATTCAATTATTATTAATGTTTATGGAGTAATAGCAGTAAATAAATGAACACAGTAGGCACAAGAATTTTAGGTGGAAAACCCCCTCTGGGTAAAAAACCACCGAACTTTTTTCTAATAAATTTTTTAATCTTCAACCCCAACTGAAATGAAAGCTACAACTTCCTATAATTCTAGAAAAGAGTTCTTCTTGAGCTCCCACTGTAAGGATGCCCCAACGCCATAGCTTATTCAGTAGTCAACTGAGTGGATGCCCCAACATCCTAGACCAACCTACCACCCTGAAGTGTTAAGACGCTCCAACCCGTAGGTGACTTCAAGCACCTCCCTGCCACCCTATAATGACCAAAAATGAGACAAGAGTGTGGACTCCCGTACCAGGGACAATGATCCACAATACAATATGATTTACAATGATTTTCTTGTACTTGACCAATTACCCAATCACATTATGGCCTATAACCTAACCATGACATCATCCAAAAATGACTCTTATAGCTCCCAAAAATGCCTCTTGAACTCTAGGAAAATTGACTCTTTTACAATAATCAATCTTCTAGAATTTTACAATGATGATCTTTTACAATATTAACTCTTGAAACGAACTAATGCTTGACTTGACATGACTTCTTGGATCACTAGCAGTCGCTGAGGTACTGTCGTGCTTGCTTCAAGTAATGGTACTTTGGTGCGACACATCCTTCTAGTACGTGTATGCGTTGTCTTAAAGTGTCCTCCTTCCTGTACATGCATTAATGAACAATACCCAAACTAATACACAAACAATATACTTATACTATCCTGCAAAACATATGTCAGTGAAAAATTGCAAATTCAAAATGTAAATACTGATTGAACATACCTTGTTGTAGCAGACTTACCATTGACTGTGGATGTGTGGTCCTTTCTAGTTGCAGTGATATTTTGAATGCATATTGTGACATTACGATACAACTATGACAATCCTATCACCTAACACAAACAATCCTTCTAGACACAACTTAACGTAATTAGATTGTACAACCACCTACCTTTAGCTACCATTTCAGAACTTTGTCACCATTGTTCAGTGTTGATGTATTGTCATAGATGAGGATGCCTAAAATTAGATGAGACCTGCAATTCCCAAGCGAAACTTAATGTCCAAAAGAAAATAAAAGTGTATAACCCCTTAACCAAAACACTTACCTTTTCCCGCAAAGAGGATTACTGCAAGAATAATAAAATAGATTACAATAATATTGCAATATAAACATATATGTGATATTCTTCTTGTAATATTATCCAAATCTTGATACTTGTGCAAATTAGTCCTAAAAATATACCCTAGACAAACCTAATAAAAATGAACCTAAACAGTCCCATACACTTTCCTAAAATGGTGATTTATCAGGGTTATAACTTTTATACATTTATGAAATTACTTACAATAGAGAACTAACTGGACATAACACAATACCAATTCTTGACTTACCTCAACATTTATCATAAGCTTGAATTATGCTAAACAAACCTTAACGCTAGCCTTAGACAAGCCTTACCAAATCTGTGGAATTAGGCTTCCTTAACTGTCTTCCACCTTTGAGAGACTTCCTTACTATGCTTCTCCCTTTTGTCTCCTTATCAGCATGAGATCATGACACCCTTGCTAGACTAACAAGCAATACTTTGCTTCAAAATTTTGATGCTCATGAATATATTACATTGAACCCTAGATCACACATAGAATAAACTATGGTAACATTCCATCTAGTCCTACTTTTGTAGTGACTTTATAAATTTCAAAATACACTTTGCTAGCTCATAAAAAAATGAGGTCCTTTAATTCTTCGTTATCCACAACAGAAAAATGAAGTCCTCTAATTCTTCGTTGTCCACAACAAAAAGATGAGGTCCTTTAATTCTTCATTGTCCACAATAGAAAGATGATGTCCTTTAATTCTTCACTTATCCCCAATATATTCTGCGTTAGTAACCCAAAGGTTAGCGAAAAAATATTTTAGAGCTAGCCTTTTAAAATTTTTGTTCAAGTGCATGATATGCTCTATGCCAAAGTTTCACAACATATATATTATATAAGGTTCTTAATTAGATGTTGGATAGGGCTCCTTGTTTATAGGAGACCTAACTTCCTTATGTGACAACAAACCATGATCTTTTGATCGTTGGGTGTTAAGGAGGAGGGCTTCTTAATGTATGTTAGAGAAGAAATTCATAATATTTTAGAATGTTAAATATTTAAAATATGTATCATTTTATTCTAAGGTAAGTGAATCATTTTAATACTCTTCTTAATATTTGTATTAATACTTATTGACTTAAATTATAATAAATATCTTTAATTTAATTAATTACTACCCCTTATTAATATTTATATAGAAAAAAATTCAATTCCACTAAAAAATTGAAATGAATGATTGGCTTAGTGCATATGGTCCTACCCAAGTGTAAAGTCAATGATTGGTTTACTATCTTTGGATTTTCAATTTATTCAACTGATACGAGGTGATGATATGATGATAATCCCTATCATATATTGACAATCATTGGGGAATGAGGTCATGTCTCAACCCCTAGGGTTTTAGCTTACTGATGGGGTTTCCAACTTCAAATGAAAATAACTCTCAATGCGTGAAGAAATGGGAGGTGTACCATATATCAATGGAAACATCTCAACGAGTAAAATCCATCGAGAATATCTTTGATGAAAATAGTATGAGTTTTCAAGTCAAAATTCCCATGCAAGATTGGGGTAGCCCCTGGTGCTGCTTAGGTTGACATCAATGACAACCAGTGAGCAACAATCTCCCCCTTTGGCATTGTGTTGAGTACCAAACTTACACCTTCCCTACATCCCTTTTCAGCCTTTTTTCTCCAGTTACCTGAACCTCTAAGCTATCAAATCACTGCATAATAGTTTAAAATGAGTATATAAATGGTTTCCTACCTATGTTTTGTGACTGCTATTTGGTTTAGATTTTTGTTCAACCAGCTGCAGAATCTGCCATTTTCCGCAGCCAGAATCAGTTTCCGCAGCCATTTTGTTAAATTGTATGCTACAGGTGTCCATTGAAGAACTTAGCCACATGGGCAAGCTATAAAGGAAGTGGACATGGAGCGTGTCCCCTTGGTTCAGCCAAATCATCCATAGAAGCCTGCAGTCAAGGCCAGTCAAACGGTGGTCAACATAAAGAGTTAAGCGGTGGCACGACTCTGTTTTCAACACGAGGAGGTTTGCGTGGCAAGGTCCTGAGTTTTAGGAGGTGCATTAACACCTAGGGACTGCTCATCGACCAAATCCAACAAACCATCTCTTGGATTTACTGTCCACAACCACCATACTGCTATAACTCCGGATTTTGTCTTTTACGTGCTTGACCACCTGCGCAGGCCGTGTTAGTTTGTTATGTATTTCTCTGCTATAAATAACGCATCTCCATAAGCGTATAGCTAGTTAGTTGCTGTGTAAAATTTGACTGTTGTAAGAGCCTTGGAGCCGAGACTTAGTCTCTATTTCATGACTGTTTTGCAATATATGAGAAAACACTGATTCTTGGTTCAAATTCGTGATTGGTTTTGAATGACCGAGGGTGCAAAGGGCCCCTGTACACCAAGGTCTTGTAGCTTATGTATAGCTTTATCTTTTTCTTTACACTTTACGCTTTTGATACCATAGATACTTGCTGTACATATATTAATTTGCTTATGGTTGATGTCATTTGCCATTTCATAAGTTCTTTCATGCTTTTATTTGGTTGACAATTGATTAGTGTTTGCATTTCAGGTTCTGATAGGAAGCCCGAGCAGTACATATAGGTTTTGATGACTAATGACATGATGGGATTATCTTGTCCTACTGCTGATTTGCTTTATTGATTTTATTTCTAGCATTGCTTATTTCTTATTTCTGCTTTGATTTATTTACCTTGCTGCAAGTTAGTGATTAGACTATTCATCATTCTTCATTTACCAAATGATGAAGGATTGTAAGAGTGAATGTGTAGCTCAATCTTAGTTTTATTTCATGCAACTTAGATATCAAATCATTCAATTTGTGTATGACTACTTCCTATAGCCAGAGCGAGTCAATGGTGAGGGGTAAAAAATGAGTTGATGTGATATGATTAGTTTATTTTACTTTTAGCCTTTCAATTGCTTTGAGTTCAGTCTTTTATCTTCTTTATAACAGCAGTAAGGATACTGGGTTCCATAGTCATAGTTCACTGTTTTGTTAATTAGAATTCAGGCACATCTTGATTTCATCATTGTGAAGTTTGAATACTTTTAGATTGCTTTGAAGTTATTCATTGAATACAATTGTCCACATCTCACACACACCATTTCACATCAGGAAATCAACAAGAAGATAAATCCAAAAACAAACTAAAAAAACTAAAAACGACAAGGAAATAAGAAAATGGTTATCTTGCATAGATAGTGCACTTCACTTCAACAGTTTACGACTCTCAGATTGACAATTCACATAGCAATTTAGAACACACTAAATTGACCAAACATTTTGGCGACGTTGCTGGGGAAGTCAAACTAGGTAGCCAAATTCTTAAAAAAAAAATATACATAAAAACAAGAAAATTTCAAGGAAGGTAAAAGTTGATGATTTCTCAAAGTATTCTCTCCTCTTGCACCTAGTGTGACCTGGAGGATCAGAAAGGAGAGTTATTGATTTAATAATTTCTTGAGTATGCACTCTTCTTGCACCTTGAGTGACCTGGAAGATCAGAAAGAGAATTATTAACCTGACTTGAAGAAATAAAAATGATATGCATAGAGCAAGAGATTCTAGAGGAAGGTTTATAGCTAGGGCCAAGAGTTCAATTTTTACAACTCCATCTACTCCAAGCTATAGGCAAGATACACCTCCAACATCTCCAACTCATACTCCTAGCCTTAGGATCCCTGGAGTTTAAGATGCAGTAGTTGAATTAGGAGATTCTCCCACACTATCCACTGAATCTGAGTTAGGAAAAGACCCCTTCTTTGCTTCTAGAGGAAAACACATTGTAATTGAAGAAGTTGAATCACCTGAAGAAGAAGAGGGAGAAATTCCTCCTCGTTCACCATTGATAGAAGAACCAGAGGACTCTCAAATCTCTGAGGAAGCTATCATGACAGAGGAAGTAGTAAATGGATTTGGAGGAGGTAGAGGTAGAGGTAGAGGAGGAGGAAACAATGGAGGAGGTAGAGGAAGCAATGGGGGAAACAGGGATGGAGACAACTCATTTGGACTTTCTATAGTGGATGAGGAATCTCGAACAACAATGAAAAATATCTCACCATCTGTCCTCCCAAACTTTTATGGGTTGAGAAGTGAGGACCCTGAAACATTTTTGTTTGAGTTTGAAGTCGTGTGTCGAACTTATGATTACATGGAAGATGCTCAAAAACTCAAGTTGTTTCCTTCAACATTGAAGGGAGCTGCTCTTAAATGGTTCATGGGGTTAGTTACTCAATCAATTAGGACTTGGAATGACATGAAACAAACATTTTTGGATAGATACCTGGACTATTGTATGCCCACCAATCATAAGGATGAGGTATTCAAAATGGTACAAAAATAAGATGAAAACTTGGAGGATCTACTTGAAATATTTCAGTATAACCTCAAAAGAGAAAAAATGAGTAACCTAGATGAAGAAACCTTGAAATCCCTTCTACTAAAAGCCATTAGAGATGAATGTATAGATATTTTGAATATGATGGGGAAAGGAGATATATCTCAACTTCCACTTCATGATATAGCAGAGCTATGTGTCCATCTCTCAAGGGGAAAATCTAAAACTGGAAAAGGGCCTAGAGATCATTCTCTCATCAGAGAAAATAAATCTGCAACTGGATCAGTGAGTAGGGCTGAGATTGGCAACATGCTTGATGAATTTAAAATAGATATTTTAGGGAGTCTTAGTGAGCAACTAGACACCCTTAAGATATAAAATAAGTAGAAAGATGAAGCTGAAGCTTTAGCCATCTTTGTCCAAAATGTAGGAAGAAACACGCTCTAAGGGAATGCCCCTTAGATGCAAAAGTTGTAGAAACATGTGCGATTTGCTCAGAAAGCCATGAGACCAAGGATTGTCTTTCAATTCCTGGGCTCAAAGCTGTCTTTCAAGAAGACCCAAATTCAATTGAGTCTCTCTATTTTGTTTCAAGGAGATCTTGGCAGGGGCAACAAAATCAAGGGTTTAATAACCCCATGAATTTTCAACCCCCACCAAGTTGGAATCCTTGGCAACAACCTTGGTCCCAACCGCAAAATCCATTTCAATCATGGGTACAAGGTATGCAAAATCCTTATGGGATATTTGCTCAATTTTACCAATATCCTCCATCTTTTCAAAACCAACAGGTTCCACAACCTCCAAATTAGAATCCACAACTTTCATTACCATTTCCACAACAACAACCTTCTCAATAGAATCCAAATTCCCAACTCTTGCTTCCGTTCCAACAAAAGACAAATCAACTACCTTCCCAGCCATTGCCAAATCCAAATAATAAGAATCCTCAAAATGCTTATATGGTAGAAGGACAACAATTTCCTACCTATATGATTGTTCCTCTCAATG
>APFE031070937.1:92703-197280 GCA_000404065.3 Pinus taeda
AAGAGTAGGGAAACCGACTCTTTCAAATGAAATGCCATTACAACCGCAGGTACTCATTGAACCCTTTGAAAAATGGGCTTTAGATTTCATTGGACCCATTAAGCCACCATCTAAGCAAAAGAAGTATATATTGGTATGCACTGATTATGTCACTAACTGGGTAGAAGCCAAAGCATTACTTGCTGCTACTGAAAATTCAGCTGTTAACTTTCTTTATGGGGATATTTTTACTCGCTTTGGTGTTCCAAGAGAAATTGTGAAAGATCAGGGAAGTCAATTTACATCCAACATGATGGAGAAGCTGATGGAAGAATACAAGATCAAGCATAGAAAATCTACTCCTTACCATCTGCAAGCAAATGGATAAGTGGAGTCTACAAACAAAGTCATTGAGAGTATCATCACCAAGACTGTTCATCTACATAGAAGAGATTGGGCTGAAAGGCTTCCTGAAGCCTTATGGGCCTATAGAACTACATGGAGGAATACAACAGGACATTATCCTTACGAACTTGTTTATGGGAAAGAAGTCCTGCTCCCCATTGAATTTCAAGTTAAAACTTTCAAGATGGCAGTTCAGCTGGGGATGGACCTATCAGAAGCTCAAAAACACAGAATGGAGCAGTTGAATGAACTAGATGAGATCAGACCAAGAAGCAATTCTAAGAACTGATCTAGTTCAACATCAAAGAGCTAAGTGGCACGACAAATATATCAAAGAGAAAAAGTTTCAAGAAAGAGATTGGGCACTATTACTTGATTCCAAGTTTAAAGACTCCAAAGGAAAATTTCAGACTCATTGGCTTGGGCCATATGAGATCGACAAAGTCTTTAACAATGGAGCGGTAAGAATCAAGACCATTGATGAATTTCAAACTCCTCTTATTGTGAATGGCCATAGATTAAAAATTTATCATAAGCCACTCTCAAAAGAAGAATTTGTCAAGATGTTACAAGAGAATTTTGCAATGAGGTTGGTGAAGAAGAATTCTTCTTCCCCACCAACTTAACCTTCATTCCTTTCTATTTAAAAAAAAATAAATAAAAAAATAAAAATAAAAATAAAAATTTGTATAAGCTTGAAAACCAATCTCTGATTGGCAGTCTTATACAGAAAATGTAGAGTGAAAATCAGGGACACCTGACACTCTATATTTTCCAAAAAAAAAACTTCCTTTCTTTATCATTTCCATTTTCTTTCTTTCACTCCACTCACCTCATCTCACTTCATTTCATTTCCATTTTTCACTCCACTCACTTCATTTCACTCCATCTCATCCATTCAATTCCATCAATAAAAGTTTCTTTTCTTCCCATGATCATTTCCATTCAGATAGTTATGGTCTCACTATATTTTGTTTAGCTAAGTGGTTGTTGTGCCAAGTTTCCGCAATCGGAATCAGTTTCCGCAGCCAGAAGCAGTTTCCGTAGCCACCACTCTGTTTATCAAAATTACAGTCAAAGTGTTAGTGCAATAAAATAAAAATGCATGTATGACCAAGCATGAAGACATGGATATGGGGCGTCCATAGACATCAACAGGGAGCAACTGAGTTAGGGCTACTGGACAACAAAGACAAGGATTCTAAAGGTATGGTCAAAAATTTATTTCAAGTAGCAATTAAAGGCACAAATTTGCATAGTTATTGAACCATTAAAACTCACTATGTGCAATGAATATTATGATAGCTCCACTACCATTCCACGACCTCACTCCCTAAACGGTCTCATGATTATTCGGGTTGAACTCATGGATGAACTACACTCTCGCACTCCACTTACATTCATGAGACGTGACCTATATGGATACGGCTCCTCTCCACCGTACTTTGTGCAGTCATTTTAACAAATGTAACGTCTCACGTAGCCATTAAATTAAAAATCCCGACGCCATTTCACTTGTGTTAAGCCGCACTTCATTAGTATATGCCTCCATTCTATCTCGGCTGCTCATCCCTTGTTCCGCTTACAACTCCTGAACATTCCAATTTCCGTATCCATTTCGACCATCGTTCTTCCACAAATAGAACCGTCTTACCTCTGATAAAACCCTCATACCATACGCAGTTGAATTTCAAAGAAAAAGTTTTAACAAGGGAAGATGGGACGACTACTGAGGGCAGAGCCGAAAGGGCTTAAATTTTTAGAAGGGTACTCGCAGGCAAAAGAATTGCTGAAGAAAGCCAAATGGTTTCGTTTTATTCAGAAATTCAAAGGCCATAATAAGGAGGTCATGAAAGCCTTTGCAAGGTCTTTCAATGACCAGGTGGTAGAGATTGGGGATCTGAAATTCACTGTCACCGAAGCCTCAATTGCTGCAGCTACAGATTTGCCTCGGGAAGGAGAGCGTTGGTTCAAGAACAAAATTCTAGATGAGCAAGCATGGAGAGTCATATTGGGTAACCCAGGTATGGACATTACTGTGCTTACAAGAGGGATTCCTGTTAATGCACTGGAAGAAGAATGGGCAGGCCTACTATTAATCATTCATAAATTTATTACTTGTGAAGGCCGGTTTGGTACGATGTATATGTATCACACTAGACTCTTGATGAACTTTCTAGAGAAACAAGCTCTTAATTTTCCCTATTTCTTACTATTGAGTTTGAAAAAGATGAGTGCTATAGTCCAAAAGAACATAGGAGATATAGAGCCTCATTTGTACCATCATGGATTAGTGAGAATTCTAGTCGAAGACCAGTTGAAAAGAAACAAAGATACTTGGGAGAGGTTTCTAGTGAGGAACTATTTTCAAGAACAATTCGAAGCCCCGGGAAGCAGCACACCAAAGGCACCAAGAAAGAGTAGGAGAAAAGGGAAAAGTGTCATAATCCAAGACTCTCCTATTGACAAAGCTGACGAAACTATTCAAAAAGAAAAGGAGGACAGAACTAATGTCAAAAAGCAAAGAAAGTTGAAGGGAAAGAGGAACCTAAAAGATGTTTATCAATCACCAGAACCTTCTATAGAGGAAGATTATCAAGTTTTATCAGAGAGACTAGTGCATCTCCAACAGCAAGCTGCCACAGCCAAAAAGGAAGAAAAAGGGAAACAAATTATGGAAGAGGAAAGTACTAGTCCACAGTACTTAAGAAGGAGCAGCAAACTCAAAGGAACGTGGAGGAGAACACAAGTAAAAGGACCCCACTTCATTGATTTGGGTGGGGAAACACCTGAGAAACCTCAAACGGGCCACAGTCCACCTCATCCTCTGCCTGATATTGAAGCTAGCCCGTCTGATGTTGATGAAAGCCCTTCTCAGCCAGAACTAGAAGACAATCCTCCTCCTCAACGAAATTTTGAAACTAGCCCGAGGCAAAGACCTGAAATTGATCCAAAACAGCAAGAGGTATACGACTACCTTGAATCCCTAGAGAAGTCAGCTGCAGGCCCGAGCACACCATCCATTCTTCCTCACATGACATAAGATGCACAGGTTCAAGCTTTGAAACAGGAAGTGTTTGAATTAGAAGTTCTAAACAGGCACATCAAATAAGAAAACGAGGCATTAAAAGAGAAAAGCAAAGTGGACAAAATTATTCATGATAACACCATGTTGCATATGGGATTGTGGCAGAAGAAGAACAAGAAACTAAAGAAGGAGTGCAGGAAGTTGAGCAGGGAATTAATCAATCTCAAGTTCAGATGTTTGATAAGGAAACCCAAGATGGTAGTAGCACCAAGGAAGAAGAGGAGAGGACTGGGTGTCTTAGCAGAGGCTTCAAAATACATAGATTAAAGGGATATGACTAAATTTTGGTTGCATGAGGACATGCAACACCTTCACAGTGGGGGTATGTTGAGTCCCAAACTTACACCTTCCCTACATCCCTTTTCAACCTTTTTTCTCCAGTTACCTGAACCTCTAAGCTATCAAATCACTACATAATAGTTTAAAATGAGTATGTAAATGGTTTCCTAACTATGTTTTGTGACTGCTATTTGGTTTAGATTTTTGTTCAACCAGCTGCGGAATCTGCCACTTTCTGCAGCCAAAATCAGTTTCCGCAACCATTTTGTTAAACTGTATGCTACAGGTGTCCATTTAAGAACTTATCCACATGGGCAAGCTATAAAGGACGTGGACATGGAGCGTGTCCCCTTGGTTCAGCCAAATCATCCATAGAAGCCTGCGATCAAGGCCGGTCAAACGGTGGTCAACATAAAGAGTTAAGCGGTGGCACAGCTCTGTTTTCAGCACGAGGAGGTTTGCGTGGCAAGGTCCTGAGCTTTAGGAGATGCATTAACACCTAGGGACTGCTCATTGACCGAATCCAACAAACCATCTCTTGGATTCATTGTCCACGGCCACCATACTGCTATAACTCCGGATTTTGTATTTTACCACCTACGTAGGCCGTGTTAGTTTGTTATGTATTTCTTTGCTATAAATAATGCATCTCCATATGCGTATAGCTAGTTAGTTGCTATGTAAAATTTGACTGTTGTAAGAGCCTTGGAGCCGAGAATTAGTCTCTATTTCATGACTGTTTTGCAATATATGAGAAAACGCTGATTCTTGGTTCAAATTTGTGATTGGTTTTGAATGACCGAGGGTGCAGAGGGCCCCTGTACGCCAAGGTCTTGTAGCTTATGTATAGCTTTATGTTTTCTTTAGGCTTTACGCTTTTGATACCATAGATACTTGCTGTATATATATTAATTTTCTTATGGTTGATGTCATTTGCCTATTTATAAGTTCTTTCATGCTTTTATTTGGCTGACAACTGATCAGTGTTTGCATTTCAGGTTCTGATAGGAAGCCCGGGCAGTACATATAGGTTTTGATGACTAATGACATGATGGGATTATCTTGTCCTACTGTTGATTTGCTTTATTGATTTTATTTCTAGCATTGCTTATTTCTTAGTTCTGCTTTGATTTATTTACCTCGCTGCAGGTTAGTGATTAGACTATCCATATCATTCTTCAGTTACCAAATGATGAGGGATTGTAAGAGTGAATGTGTAGCTTAATCTTAGTTTTATTTCATGCAACTTAGATATCAAATCATTCAATTTTTGTATGACTACTTCCTATAGCCAGAGCGAGTCAATGGTGAGGGGTCAAAAATGAGTTGATGTGATATGATTAGTTTACTTTACTTTCAGCCTTTCAATTGCTTTGAGTTTAGTCTTTTATCTTCTTTATAACAGTAGTAAGGATAGTGGGTTCCATAGTCATAGTTCACTGTTTTGTTAATTAGAATTCAGGCACATCTTGATTTCATCATTGTGAAGTTTGAATACTTTTAGATCGCTTTGAAGTTATTCATTGAATACAATTGTCCACATCTCACACAGACCGTTTCACATTAGGAAATTAACAAGAAGATAAATCCAAAAACAAACTAAAAAAACTAAAAACGACAAGGAAATAAGAAAATGGTTATCTTGCATAGATAGTGCACTTCACTTCAACAATTTACGACTCCCGAATTGACAATTCACATAGCAATTTAGAACACACTAAATTGACCAAACACATTGATGGCAACACAAGTACTCCCCCTACGATCATGACACCTCTTCCTACTGTCTTCTCTTCCCCTTTGTCATCAATGGAAAATGGTAACTCCCCCTGACAAACAATCATCTTGCAGACCTGTACAAACCTCCACTCCCCCTTTCTACTTGAGTAGATAAGAGAAAGAGTCTAACGAAAACTTGGCATAATCCCAAGCTTTTGGCGAAGATACTCAAATGCTTCACGAGGTAATGGTTTGGTAAATATGTCAGCAATTTGTTCCTTTGTGCCAACATATTCAAGCTTGATATTCTTTTCGGCGACCTACTCTCTAACGAAATGATATTTAATTGGAATGTGCTTCATTTTGGAATGCATCACAGGATTCTTGGAGATAATGGTGGCATTGGTGTTATCACAAAATATGGGAATAGGCTCATCAAACTTGAATTGAAGATCTTGCAAAGTTTGCTTCATCCAGAGAACTTGAGTACAACAAGTTGTTGTCACGGCATATTTTGCTTCTACTTTAGATAACGAGATTGAAGATTGCTTTTTACTTAAGCATAAAACAAGACAACCACCTAGATAGAATGTTGCTCCACTAGTACTCTTACGAACATCAACATTTCCTGCCCAATCTACATCTGTATAATCTTGGATGACCATATCATTTCCTTTGGGATACCATAGACCATATTTTGTTCTGCCCTTAAGATACCGAAGAAGTCTTTTGACGGAAATAATATGAGATTATTTTGGTGCTGCTTGGAATCTTGCTACTTGTCCAACTGCCTGCATCACATCAGGATGAGAGGTTGTCACATATAGGATACTACCAATCATGGAGATATACAGCAATTGGTCCACATATTTTGACGAATCTTCTAAGCTTAACTTGCAACCTGTTAGCATGGGGGTAAGGACTGGCTTGCAATCCATTTGGATTTTT
The DNA here is from genome assembly GCA_000404065.3 of Pinus taeda. Taxonomy (NCBI): domain Eukaryota; kingdom Viridiplantae; phylum Streptophyta; class Pinopsida; order Pinales; family Pinaceae; genus Pinus; species Pinus taeda. Next base: position 99,122 of record APFE031070937.1, read on the forward strand.
TTAGCATTTCCTTTATGTACTTGGTTTGATATATGAATATTCCTTTATCCTGCTGAGAAATCTAAAGCCTCAAAAAGTATTTCAGCTCGCCAAGCATAGACATTTCAAACTCACTTTGCATTTTTGTGGCAAAGTCTTTACTTAATTTTTCATCACGCTTCCAAAGATTATATCATCCACATATACCTCAATAATCATTAGGTAATCTTGATCCACATTCACAAAGAAATTGTTTTCAGCGCTTCCTTTCTTGAATTCTTGTTGATGTAGATACCTATCAAGATGAGCATACGAAGCCCTAGGAGCTTGGTTAAGACCATATATTTCCTTATTTAATCTGCAAATGTAGTTTTCTTTGTCAGTGAGGAGAAAACCTTTGGGTTGTTCAATGTAAACTTCTTCTTCCAATTCACCATTTAGAAAGGATGCCTTGACATCCATTTGGTAGGCCTTGATTTTTCTCAAGCATACATAAGTAAGAAACATCTTGATAGCTCCCATTCTGGCAACGGGAACAAATGTTTCTTCAAAATTGATTCCTTCAACTTGTGCATATCCTTTGCAAACTAATCTTTATTTATTCCTGGTAACATGTCCGTCCTCATTCAATTGTTTTTTTAAAGACCCATATAATTCCAATAACATTTTTAACCTTTGGTCGTGGAACCAATTCCCAAGTGTTGTTCTTCTCAATTTGATCCAGTTCTTCATTCATAGTTGCTACCTAGTGTTCCTTTTGACTAGCTTCCTCAAAATTGCTAGGCTCAAAAGCTGTTAAAAGGGCAAGATGGCCTTGGTACGATGAACAAAGTTGTCGACTTCTTCTGGTTCTGATTCCTTCATTTATGTTGTCAATGATCTAATTTGATGGATGATTCTTTTGATACCATTATTTTGAACCTTTTGGAGAAACTTCTTGTACATCCTGCCGATCATTTCTTATTTCTTCTTGGTTGACTAGTGTTTCCTTATTTGATTGGTCTTATTCTGGAGCTTCTTCTTCATCCTTCACGGATTCTACCTCAAGCCCCTCATATTTTCTTGAAGAGACAATCTCATTGTTATCCTTTAGAACATTGTCTTCGTCAAACGTAACATTTATACTTTCAAATATTTGTTTTTTCCTCAGATTGTAGCATCTATAAGATTTTATTTTTTGTGAATAACCAACGAAAATACCTTTGTCAACACGGGAATCAAACTTGCCCAAATTTTTGGCTTATCTTTTTATGTAGCATTTACTTCCAAATATTTTGAAGTACTTGGTGTTAGCCAGTCTTCCTTTCCATAGTTCGTACGAAGTCATGTTACAATTGTTCCTGAGCAGGCCGCTGTTTATAATGAATATGGCAGTATCAATTTCTTGAACCAAGAATTTATTGTTTATAATGAATATGGCAGTATCCATTTCCTGTACGATTCTGTTTTTTCTTTCAGCTACTCCATTCTGCTGTGATGTTCTGGTTGTTGAGAATTGCCTTTTTATTCCATGTTCGTCACAGTACTGTTGAAGTGCTTTGGACGTGAATTCTCCACCATTATCTTATCTTAGACATTTGATCTTCAAATTGGTTTCATTTTCAACCGATTCCTTGTAGATTTTGAAACATTTGAATGCCTCAGACATTTTTTCAGGAAACTGATGGTTGTCATTTTAGTGTAATCATCTATCACTAACATAAAGTCTAATTCATTGTTTAAACCTTTTGTTCTCATAGGAGCACATAGATAAGAATTTATTAATTCCAATATACGTGAGGCAAAATGTTCCTTTACCTTGAACTCGACTTTTGTCTGTTTGTCATGCAGACAAGATTCACATATCGTATTGGTAGGTTTTGAGATTTTCGGCATCTCTCTAACTTCTTCCTTTTTTCTAATCTTGACCAAATTATCGAAATTCATATGTCTCTTTCGTTTGTGCCATAACCATCTCTCATCTTATTTTTCCAAGAAACACCCTTTAGGTGTCTCATCGAATACATATATGTCATTGGAGTTCTACTTGTTGTAGCCACAATTTTACCAAACTTGCCTTTCCTGATTTCACATTCCTTCGAGTTGAAAACATCGTGTGTCCTTGGTCGCACATTTGTCCAACACTGAGCAGATTGTGATTCATATTTTCAACCAGAAACACATCCTTTGCTAATAAATCCTTACTTCCAAGAATGACCGTACCTGCTCATATGACGTTTGAAGACCCACCATTTCCAAAAGACACTATTCCATCCTTCTTTCTTTCAAGGATATGAAATTATTTGTATCTCCAGTCATATGCGTTGAGAAACCACTATCAACATCCCATATGTTTATGTTACTTTGATCCTTGAGAGCGAGAGCACACCTTTCAATCTTCCTTTTCCGTACTTTTTCATTTTGATGCTGTGAAAATTACTTTGAAGAGCTTCCAAGTCTACAATCTTTGGCCAGGTGTCCAAAATTGTTACATTTTAACATTCGACATCATCTCCCAAATGCTCAAATCTGTTGATATTCTACTGAGTTCTAGAATATCCATTTCTGAGAGATCTCGTGGAATTATATTCATTCCAAACATACATGTGACATTCTGTAGCTCTATGTCCAAACTTCACATGAGTAACAATGACTATAAAAGATAGGTTGATACCTAGGAGGAAATATTCTTCAAGGAATTGTCTTCCAAGGTTCTTCCTGTGAGTCTTTATCTCTTGATCTAGCTGGGATATCTACCTACTTGGTATATTTTGCATATCCATCTTCTTTAGTTGTCATAGAAGGACTTGACTCCTTTTCGAATTTTTCTTTAAAACCAAGACTAGTCTTGTCGCTGCATGATCGTTGGTTGCTGATGAGTTCGTCCAAAGTCTTTGAACTGTTGGCATAGTTTTGAAGAGTTTTTCCATTTTTTTACTTCCTTTCGTAAAGAAACGATTTCAACTTCCAGTGCTTCTCTTTCCTTGTTGTTTTCCTTTAATTATTTCTTGAGCGATTCTTCAACCTTCATTTTAAGACTTAGGACCTATTCCCTTTCTGTCTTTAATTCATCTTCAAGAGTGTTGACATGCTTCTTCTCGGCCTTGAGCTCTTTAATAACCCTAATCACTTCATTTTGAAATTCATCCTCAGTTATTTCTTCTTTTTCATTTCCTTCTTCGTCAGGTGCCTCTTGCTTATTGTACTTGGCCATAAACAATACTCTTCCATTGAATTCTTCTTCATTATCATTGTCTTCTTCGGATGAGGAGAAATCTTCTTTGGAGAAGAAACTTTTCTTAAACCATTTCTTCTTGCGTTGCTTATTGAACTTCTTAGGACTTTTCTTTCCTTTCGTAACAACCTCAATTTTGTGAGGACATTTGACAGCAAAATGCCTAACCTCACCACAATCAAAACATATTAATGGAAATTTACCTTTGAAGTTTCCCTTACATGTTCTCATTGTCCACGTGAAGTAGGCAAATTCTTTATCTGAGAATTCTTCTTTATCTTCTTCCTTTTCCTTGCCCTTACAATTTCAATTTTGTTTTCAGAGTCTGCTTGTCCTTACTATTCTTATTAGATGTGGCAAATGTTGTTTCTAAGTGAGATGTGCCATCCTCTTCTTCAATCCTAATTTCATATGCCATAATAATTCCACATAATTCATCTATCTTCCTAGACAAATACCTTAGGGTTTAAGCTTGCTAGCAAGGTTATGAGGATCTTTCAGACAACAATTTTCGTTTCAACAGGTTCTCCCAAAACTTACAATGTATTTGTTGTTTCATCAACATGCTGAAAGTATGCAACAATATCTTCATCTTCCCTCATTTTGAGTTGCTCAAAATTTTCCCTAAAAACTTGAAGTTTTTCCTCTGTCACCTTTGAGTCACCTGCATATATATATTTTCAAGCTTTCCCCATACCTCTTTAGCTGTTTTGCAACTCAATACCTTAAGATAAATAGATTCAATAAGCCCACTGTTAATAAGATCTTTATACTTTGCATCATATACCATATTTTTCTTACCTTTTTCATCTTGGGTCAGTGTGAATCCTTTGTCAAAGATTTCCCATACTTTGTATCCTTGTGCCAGCAAATGGACCTGCATTCTTCCACTCCAAAGTGCATAGTTATTTCCATTGAACAAAGGAACTATATTCTTAGTATACTCCATGATCTCCTTCCAGTTGTTAGACTATTATTGAAGGAACCAAGCTCTGATACCAATTGTTGGAAACACGAGAGGGGGGGGGGGGGGGGTGAATCAGTTTTCCTTAGAAATTAGCACTTTTTAAAAAATTTCAGAGCATTGGTTAATATTCAGTTATTATTAATATTTATACAGTAATAACAGTAAACAAAAGAACAAATTGGGCACAAGAATTTTAAGTGGAAAACCCCCTCCAGGTCAAAACCACCGAATTCTTTTCTAATAAATTCTTTAATCTTCAACCCCAACTGAAATCAAAGTTACAACTTCCTAGAATTCTAGAAAAGCATTCTTCTCCGACTCCCACTGGAATGATGCCCCAATGCCCTACTTTCTTTATTAGTCAATTGAATGGATGCCCCAACATCCTAGACCAACCTACCACCCTAAAGTGTTCACAGGATCCAACCTATAGGCAACTTCAAGCACATGCCTAGCACCTCCCTACCCCCCTATAATGACCATAAATGAGACAAGAGTGTGGACTCCTGTACCAGGGACAATGATCCACCATACAATATGATTTACAATTATTTTCTTGTACTTTACCAATTACCCAATCACACTATGACATGTAACCTAACCATGACATCATCCAACAATGACTCCTATAGCTCCCAATAATGCCTTTTCAACTCTAGGTAGATTGACTCTTTTACAATTTTACAATGATGATCTTTTAAAATATTGACTCTTGACAAGAATTGACGCTTGACTTGACACAGATTCTTGGATCACTTGCAGTTGTTGAGGTACTGTTGTGCTTGCTTCAAGTAATGGTACTTTTGCGTTGCACGTCCTTCTAGAATGTGTCCGAGTTGTCTTAAAGTTTCCTCCTTCTTGCTCATGCATTAATGAGCAAGGCCCAAACCAATACACCAACAAAATACTTATATTGTCCTACAAAACATATGTCAGAGAAAAAAATTCAAAATTCAAAATGTAACTACTGATTGAACATACCTTGTTGTAGAAGACTTACCATTGACTGTGGATGTGTGGTCCTTGCTATTTGCAGCGATATTTTGAATGCATACTATGATACTACCATACAACTATGACAATCCTAACACCTAACACAAATAATCCCTCTAGACACAACCTAACATAATCAAACTATACAACCACCTATCTTTAGCTACCCTTTCACAACTTTGTCACCACTGTTCGGTGCTCTTGTACTATCATCTATGAGGATGCCTGAACTCAAATGAGACTTGCAATGCCTAAGTGAAACCTCATATCCAAAAGAAAATAAAAGAGTATAACCCCTTAACCAAAACACTTAACTTTGCCTACAAAAAGGATTAGTGTAAGAATAATAAAATTGACTACAATAATATTGCAATATAAAATATACATGTGATATTCTTCTTGTAATATTATCCAAACCTTGATACTTGGGCAAATTAGAACTAAAAACAGACCCTAGACAGACCTAATAAAATTGAACCTAAACAGTCTCATCCACTATCATAAAATGGTGATTTATCAGACTTATAACTTTTATACATTTATGAAATTACTTACAATAGAGACCTAACCAGATATAACACAATACCAATTCTTGACTTACCTCAACATTTATCATAAGCTTGAATTATGCTAAACAGACCTTAACGCTAGCCCTAGACAAGCCTTACCAGATCTGTGGAATTAGGCTTCCTTAACTGTCTTCCGCCTTTGAGAGACTTCCTTACTGTGCTTCTCTCTTTTGTCTCCTTATCGGCATGAGATCATGACACCCTTGCTAGACTAACAAGTAATACTTTGCTTCAGAATTTTGATGCTCATAAATATATTACATTGAACCACAGATTACACACCTAATTAACCATGGTAATGTTCCTTCTGCTCCTACATTTGTAGTGACTTTATCAATTTGAAAATACACTTTGTTGGCTCATAGAAAAATGAGGTCCTGTAATTCTTCATTGTCCACAAGAAAAAAATGAAGTCCTTTAATTCTTCGTTGTCCACAACAAAAAGATGAGGTCCTTTAATTCTTCATTGTCTACAAAAAAAAGATGAGGTCCTTTAATTCTTCACTTATCCCCAATATAATTCTACATTAGTAGCCCAAAGGTTAGCGAAAAAATATTTCAGAGCTAGCCTTTTAAAAATTTTGTTCAAGTGCATGATCTGCTCTATGCCAAAGTTTCACAACATATATATAGTATGAGGTTCTTAATTAGACATTGGATAGGGCTCCTTGTTTGTCAGAGAGATAACTTCCTTATGTGACAATAAACCATGCTCTTTTGATTGTTGGGTGTTAAGGAGGAGGGCTTCTTAATGTAGGTTAGAGGAGAAATTCATAATATTTTAGAATGTTAAATATTTAAAATATGTATCATTTTATTCTAAGGTAAGTGAATCATTTTAAAATTCTTCTTAACATTTGTATTAATACTTATTGACATAAATTATAATAAATATCCTTAATTTAATTAATTACTACCCCTTATTAATATCTATATAGAAAAAATTTCAATTCCACTAAAAATTTGAAATGAATGATTGGCTTAGTACATATGGTCATACCCGAGTGTAAAGTCAATGATTGGTTTACTATCTTTGAATTTTCAATTTATTCAACTTATACGATGTGAGATTACGGTGAGAATTCCTGTCATATATTGACAATCGTTGGAGAATAAGGTCATGTCTCAACCCCTGGGGTTTTAGCCCACTAATGGGGATTTTCGACTTCAAACACAAATAACTCTCAAACAGTGAAGAACTGGGAGGCGTACCATATATCAACGAAAACATATCGACGAGTAGAATCGTCTAGAATATTTTTGACGCAAAATAATATGAGTTGTCAAGTCAAAAGGGCCATGCAAGATCGGGGTAGTCCCTAGTGTTGCTTGCGTTGACATCAATGGCAACCATTGATCAACACCTCCATGCTCTTTAAATAAAGATCATGGACCAATTGGGTGTTAAGCATTGGATCAAGTGTCGGTAATACCGGGGAGAGAATGAACCATCAACCACTTCATGTCTAGAACATATCGTGATCGTTGGATTGTAAGTTACAAAAAGTACATACTAAAGAAACACACTTTACCTAACTATACACTAGACCAAGTTATACTTAATTATTTCCTATGTGTCAGAATATCTTAACATCCCCCCTTAAGAACAACTTGGGATAGGATTGAAGTATGTATAAAGATGACACAATAGGAGAAGGAAGGAAGCATTAGAGCCTATCCCCCCTTAGTGGCAACTTCTTGAAATCCAACCATAAATTGAGGTTTAGTAAAATTCACCTCTATGAGAGCCTTTGTAAAGATGTTTGCAACTTGATCATCAGTTGAACAATATTGCACTTCAAGAACATGGTCATGAATGAGCTTTCAGATGAAGTACATGTGTAGTTCAATGTGTTTGTTGCATTGATGTTGGACTGGATCTTTGCATAGTTGAATGACACTTTGATTATCACACCAAAGTGTAGTCAGATGTTGCTGTTGAAAACCAAACTCTGACAAGATCTGATGAAACCATAGGGATTCCTTACTAGATTCAACGACGCCACGATACTCTGCTTCTGCTAAAGAATGAAAAATGGAACTTTGTTTCTTGCAAGCTCGTGTAATAGGTCTAGAACCAAGAGTGAAGACATAACCTGCAGTAGACTTCCAAAAATCAGGTTCACCAGCCCAATCAAAATCAGTGAAACCAACCAATAGAGGAGATGCTTTTGCACTGTAATGAATCCCAAACTAAACTGTACCTTGAACAAAACAAAGTATTCTTTTAGCTGCTTTCCAATGACTTTCATGTGGGTTTTGCATAAACTGAGCAACAAGGCCAACAACAAAGGAAAGGTCATGACAGGTATGGGTCAGATACAAAGCTTTTCCAACAAGCTAACGGTATAAGGTAGCATCAACTTCAGGGGAAATACAAGTGACTGAAAGTTTGGCTCGAGATTGAAAGGGAGAAGGGGATGGCTTACAGTCTTCCATGTGAAAGTGGCATAGAATATCATATACATACTTGGACTAGGAAAGGGAAATACCTTCTTTGGATTGTAAGACTTGAAGACCAAGAAAATAATGTAAGTGTCCTAAGTCTGTCATTTCAAACTACTTTTTAAGGCTAGAATTTACATGGTTTATAAGGTTGGAATCACTTCCAGTAAGGATAAGATCATCAACATAAAGAACAAGAACGATAAGAGACTTACCCACTTTATTGGTGTAGACAGTATTGTCAGAATGACACCTAGAAAAGCTAGTATCTAAAAGAAAGTTATCCATTTTGGCATACCAAGCCCGAGGGGCTTGCTTGAGACCATAAAGATATTTCTCAAGCTGACATACAAGGTTGAAGTCTATTTGTATAAAGCCATTAGGTTGTTCCATATATATTTCTTCATGCAAGTCCCCATGCAAGAAAATAGATTTAACATCCATCTGATGGAATTCCCATTTGAGGAAAGAACAAGGCAGACATAGTTCATTTGGCAACAGGGGAGAAGGTTTCAGTATAGTCAATGCCTTCAACTTGGGAAAAACTCTTAGCAACAAGATGAGCTTTATGTTTATCAACTTTTCCATCTGGTGCAAACTTGGTTCTGTAAACCCATTTGCATCTAACAAGTTTTCTTCCCTTTGGAAGAGGAACAAGGTCCCGTGTATCATTTGCCAATAATGAACGATATTTTTCATTCATAGTTGTGTCCCAATATGGATGGCTTGAAGCTTCTGCAAAGGTGTCAGGATCATAATTCACTTAAGCTTGAGTTAGTAAAGAAGAGGCTCTATCGAACTGAGAACATGTACAATGTTGATCTGTAGGATCACCTGCAAGAGCACTTGCTACATCCCGAGTAGCTCATACCCATTTTGGAAGCTGAGGAGATGAAGGAGGATCCCGAGAAGGTGGGGGAGGATTGTCATCCTCACTGTCATCATCTGAAAAAAGGAATATTTTTAGAAGTATAAGGGATATAGAGAGGTGGCACATCCGTCAAACTAGGCTCGTAGGCTGATATATTTTTAACAAACTTTACATCTCTTGTAATGATAACATTTTTGGATTTTGTTTGAAGAAGTCTATATCCTCTGACATCTTCAAAATATCCAACAAAAATACATTTTTCACTCTTAGGTTCTAAGGCTTCATTTTTCTCATCTGGAATATGGGCCCATGCTTCACTTCCAAAAACATGAAAGCAACTTACATCTGGTTTAATTGAGCTCCATGCTTCTTCTGGAGTGATATTATTTAAAACCTTAGTAGGAGTGTGATTTACTATATAATTTGCACAATTAATTTCTTTTGCCCAAAAATTAAGACTAATTCCTTCAGATTGAAGCATACAATTAGCCATTTCCTTTAAGGTGTGATTCTTCCTTTCAGCTACACCATTTTGTTGTGGAGTATATGGAATAGTATGTTGTAGTTGAATTCCATGCTCAATGCAAAAGTTGATGAATTTGTTGTTAACATATTCTCCACTATTATCAGATCTTAGCTTAAGAATTTAATGTCTATATTGTTTCTCAACAAATGCCTTAAAGGCCAAGAACATGTTAAATACTTCACTCTTGATTTTTAAGAAGTATACCCAAGTGCATCTGGAGAAATCATTATTGAAAGTTAAGAAATACTTGTAGCCAGAGAATGAAACAACTAGAAGTGGACCACATAAATCACTTTTCACAAGCTATAAAGGGGCTGAGGCGTGCCAAGAGGCATGTTTTTCAAAACCATCTAATGATGTTTTCTGAGTACACATCTGGAACAAACATCATCTCTCCAAGATACCATAGGAAGACCTGCCACCATATTTTATTTACATAGATTTTTAAGGGAACGATAGTTTAAGTAACCAAATCGCTCATGCCAAAGTTTGTTCACTTCATCATTATGAGCAAAAAATATCGAGGGAAGAGTTGATGACCCAAGGTTGTTAAACTTATACAACCTTGTAGAATCATCAGCAATTCCAGTAGCTAAAATCTATCTAAGATCTTTTAGGTCCTTAATTACAACATCATGGGGTGAAAATTCAATGGTTTTACGAATGAGTTATCTGATATACAGATAGAAGGTTGCAGGATAAGGTAGGAACACATAATACATCATCAAATTGACCATTGTCTAGATGACTAGTTCCAGTCCCTACAACACTAAGAGATCTATCATCACCAACATAGATATTTTTGGTGTCACAATCATTTAAAGAGGAAAACATGGTTTTGTTTTTGGTCATGTGATAAGAAGCTCCAGAATCAATGAACCACTCATGAGAATGAGAATAAGAAGATACATTTAGTGCATAACCAGACCGAGATGCTTGACAACCACATGCAAAAAGTGTTATTCTTGAAGATGAAGCTGAAGTTAAAGAGTGCTCCAAATGGATGTTATGCTTCTTCATGGTTGCTTCCATCTTCTTAAAGCATTTGGATTCTAAGTGGCCATCATGATTACAAAAGTTGCAATGTCTATCCATATTCTTCCCTTTGTTTTTAGTTGCCTTATCATTTTGTTGAGTTGATTGTTCATTGTGAGACTGAAATTGTTTAGAACCCTTGTTTGGTTTAGGACCATTCTTTTTAGAATGTTGCTTCTTAGGATTCTTTGAACTTGGTTGCTGCTGGGCCACTAAGGATTTCTTAGAAGAGTTTCCAGTATTAAGAAGACCATGATGTAAGAGTTTTTATTGCTCTCTTATTAAAGAATCACAAAAGGCATCAAAAGAGGGGGACTTGTAGCCTTGTCCTTGAGAAATAAAGACTTCTCTAGTAGAATGGAAGGTGGAAACAAAGACAGAGTAGGTTTGTCCTAACTTAGTAAAAATAGAATAGCTAAGGCCACCATCTTCTTTCTTAACCTTAACACCTTCCAAGATAAGTCTAAGGGTCTTGAACTTGGACAAAAAATCTTCAATTGAAGAAAAATTATTAGGGTCCAACGTAAGCAACCCATTTTTGAGTTGATGGACTCTAATTTCTTTTTTAATTCCAAAAACTTTATTGAGTTATTTCATTGCTTCATCGGAGGTATCAATTTCTACGATATGGAATCTAAGGTCTGGAGAAATAGACACCTCTATCAACCCATATGCTTGATCTTGCTTATTTTCCCATTTAGCTTGTTTATCTTCATTTTTAGGTTTAGACTGTTGGCCCGAGGCTATTCTATAAAGACCTTTACTTCTAAGTAAATCCACAATGTAGGATAGCCATTGGAAGTAGTTGGTGTTGTCAAGAATAACTAGGCATATGATTTCCATTTTAAAGAAAGTGTAGCTGTAGATTCTAAAACTAAGTGTTCCAATGGAAATATCTCAAAAAATTAGGCTGATGAAAAAAACGGCTCTGAAAACGACTTTCGGATGAAGAAGTTATGACTTTTTGAAGAAAAGTTGTTGAAGACGTCGACGAACAACGTGAATGTTGACAAGTGAATGATAATTTTATATTTAAAAAAAAATCCCTCCCCTTTCCAAACTTAATCTAATTAGCTCACTTTTAAAAAAGATTATTTTATGTGACCAAATTTTATAAATAAGTGAAAGTCACTTTTACAATGGTACTTTATGAACTGTCCACTAAATTGTAACTTAAATAAAAGATAAAGTGACTTTAGAATTATAAGTGACTCATTTTTTATAATGGGTGAAAACACTTTTACATAAAGTAACTTTAAAACATAAACATAAATTACATGTGCTTTTTGAAAAAGTAACTCAACAAAAAGAAAGGCTTGAACCCAAGACCTCTATTCCCATACAGTAATTTTAGACTAAGTGAGCTAGTTTAAAAAGTTAGTAATTTTTGGAGATGAGGAAGTTTTTGTTTTTTTTGTTTGTGTTTTTATGTTGTTTTGTTTTTTTGTTTTTTTTTTTTTGTCACTAAAGCTTTAGGGTGCGTGCTTGCTTCAAAAACTCATTTTTGCCTACCAAAAAAAAAAAACCACACAAACCAAACGAACAAGCAAAAGTATCAAAGCCTTACGACTTAAAGTTAGATTTGGTTGAAAACTATATATATTCTTCAATGTTTTTGATTTTCTGAGATCACTCTAAGGCGCAACGGAAAAGAGTATACGCATGAGAAAAATCATTTCTTTTGTTTCAGGTTTGCCCAAATCGCACAGATTCGCGGGGAAAAGAGCATACACAAAAATCAAAGTTATAGATCCAGTAAAAAAAATAAAAATAAAAATAAAAAAATAAAATAAAATAAAATTGGTGACTAGAAATCGAAATAAACAGAGAGATAAATAACTATAACTGCAAATAAAGACTGTATACCTCTACATCTTAAAAATTACACATCTAGGGATACCAAAAACCTTTTCACGTAAAACAAAAGGGATTCCTCACTGGAACATATATCCCTAACATAATAGAGCAGTCCTCTCGACCCAAAATCGACCATAAACACTAGATCTAGGAAATGACAATCGAATGCAGTTGCACCGGCTTTGGATTTGGATCACCAATGGATGCGACCCTCAAATAGCTCTGATACCATGTACAAATTTACAGGGTAAATTACTTAGATAGAACACCGAAAGACACCACTCACAAACATATCATATATCAATATACCAGTATTCTTGACGTGGTTAAAACCCTCAAAGAGGGAAACAATCCACAACCTGAACCAACATAGCCACTTTAGGGAATTTATTAATGTAAAAGAAAGAAAATTCACATAAGCTTCTCTCTCATAAACGGTCACCTAACAAATGACCCTCCATGCTCTTTAAATAGAGATCATGGAACAATCAGGTGTTAAGCCATGAATCAAGTGTCGGTAATACCGAGTAGAAAATGAACCGTCAGATCACTTCATGTCTAGAACATATCGTGATCTTCGGATTGTAAGTTACAAAAAGTACATACTAAGAAATACACTTTACCTAACAATACACTAGACCAAGTTATACTTAATTATTTCTTATGTGTCAGAATATCCTAACAAAGGAAGATATCACAAGAGAAGAATTAAAAGTGGAGAAATTTGTTGAAAATTATCATGCAAATCCATTTGCTAATTTAGGAGAAATTGAAGAATCCATGTGAAAGTTATAAGGTCTAATGTGATCGACACAAAATTGAGAAACATTTAATGTGGAAAACAAAGTTTGGTTTTAGTTGCACAAAGAAAGATGACATAATCCTTGTAAGAAGATCAAGGCTTTGTAGTATGTCCTTTTTTATGTATTGATGAAGGTGGGTTATAATGCCTACATACTCATTCTACCCCCATTGATGTGCATTTACTCAGTAGTGAATGTGAAAAATCTAAAAGTCTATGAGCCTTCCGTGTTGGATCAGGAAAATAAGGAGTAATTCCTACCTCCCATAGAGGAATTAGCACCAAAATCTTAGGTGGAGTTTCCATAAGGTACAATTTTACAAAATAAGTCCAAACCTACTTGACAAGGGCAACACGATCTTTATTATATTACATTAAAAACACAAATTCAAGGCAAGGAAAAATGGTACTCTAACGATAAGGTAGAGAAAAAATTATCTCGCCTCATTTAATTAAAGCTTTATGGCACCAAAATCCTCCCTAAATGGCGAGGTATGATGTAATATCCCCAATTTTAGATTATCTTGTGATGTGGTTAGGAGGGGTTTCTAGAGATTATGTCAGCCTGGTCAGAGGAGTAGGATTACAACATTGGTGGGCCCAGAGGGTTTTGGAGTAGTTTTATGGGATGCGATTAGGATCGCTTGCCATATTTCATCATAAGGGCCAATTCTATATTGTTTTATCTTGGTTTCATTGCATTCTGACAATTTTGGTAAAACAAATTTATTATCAGGTATATTTTAATTATTTACGCTTAAGGTGTGATTTTGGGATGTTACTTGGAGGAACACCTTAGTGTAATAGTTCGTTGGAAACGCAACGAAAATATCTGCAAGGGATGATAATAAAAAATGGAATTTGGATGGCCAGTGTGATCATGGTGGCAAATAAAGCATTTCTGGAGCTAAAAGTGACTCTAATTAGATAATAGTAATAAATAAATAAATAAAAAGTCACTTTATTTAAAGAGGTGAAGTTATTTTGGAGAAAAAGGGTGGAAAAATAGTCAAGTGAGTTATAAAAAAGGAAAATTCATTTTTACATTTTGCTCACTTGAAAATTAGAATTTCTAGAAACCCTCATTATCGGTTGTTGGTTTCAGTGTTGAAACTATACACCCTAGCTAGTATTGGAGCATAATCGCTCTGATTTTGACATTAGGCTTAAAGGAAAAGAAAAAATTTGCATAAAGGAGTAAGTCAATGGTGTTATTAGTTGATTTTATAGACTAACATTTCCTATTCTATATCTTTTATATAGGTTGAACACATGCATTAAGAAGTCAAGTTCCTAAGCCGCATTTAGAGGGCCAAGTTACCGAATTTGCTGTAGCATTTGTGGAACAAGTTCTACGCTTCATGAGGCCGAGTTAATTTCTCAGTTGTTGGATGAGTCATGTTGACCAAGGGTCAAGTTTCCCATTGCTAAAGAGGGTCAAGTCACATATTTCCAAGAGTCGAGTTTTGGCATATATCTATGAGGTCGAGTTTCATTGCAAAGAGGGGCAAGTTCCCTACTATTATTGCTAGTTGAATTGCTGATAAAAGGGGAAGAGATCCCTCCACCTTTGCTGACCAATTTTACATTTATATTGGCATTAACAACTGTGATAAAATGATTGTTTGTGGGGATGAAATATCGTATTAAAAGGGATCAAAATTACTTGTTGAGTTTACACCAGTTAGATGGTTAAGTTCTACTTCACACTTAGGGTCAAGTTTCACTATTAAATATGGGTTCGAGTCATCATTATATTGTTGGCTAGATCTATATTTTAGTGAAGTTGAGTTACAACCAATATAGAAGGTCAATATCCATTTCCTTATGTAGAGTGGACAACTAAAAATAATATCGGGTTTCTCTTATTTATTATACATTGTAATCTATGTTATATCGTTAATGAAATGGCAGAGTGTCTTTAGATTTACTATGGATTCTTATGAGTTATTTTCATTGAAATGAAAGTGAATACACTATTAATATTTATTGTTATGTCTTCCTAATATACTACAACAAACCTCTAATTGTGGAATGTAGCATTTCTTAGCACACAATAAATTATATAATGTTGTTTGGAAGTGTCTTTTGGCACTTAGTTGGCATTGTGTATCTCTATTTTGAATAAAATACATAAAAAGTGCACCTACAACCATACATGTGCAAACTATTTGACAAAATGTCACAATGACAAATACTAAACATGCATAGAAATTTGAAGGAAGATTCTAAGATATTCCGAGACAATATCTTACATATGATTTGGAATCAATCATTAGATAATTTTTTCACTGACCTTAATACTTTATGGGTTAAGAAATTGAAGGATTTGACTTGCATATCCCATTTTAGTGGCAAGTCCTAGCTTGGAGATTTGCAATCTAAAACCTTTTAGCTCCAACAAAAAGAAATTAGGTTCAAAACTTTGTGAGCATAACTCCTAGCCCCTTCATGTTGTTCTACACACAAAAGGTCTTTCCAACAGTGCAAAAAACAACTTGATTGGAGCTTGTATGCATAATTTATGCCTTTCACAAGTTGACCGACCTTGTTGACCATCATGGTACTCATGCCAGTTAACCTCCATTGCACCACACATGTGCAATTATAACCTTGAGACTAAATGAGGGTTGAGGCATGTAAATAACCTTAGACAACTATTAGGCCATGATAAATATAAGGCCACTAGGAAGAGATGGGGTTCCATTATTTTAGCATTGTACTTGCATTAGAGTCTAATCCCCTTAAAGAAAATAATAAAATAATAGCCAAAATGATAAAATAAGGATTATGAATTGGTAAAGAAAAAGAAAGAAAATTGTTTTTTTGTAATAGTACTTTCAACTTATCTCCTTATAGGTTTACTCAAACTACAAGTCTAATTGCTCATTGGATGTGGAATTATATTACGCATCCAAGGAGTGCCCACTTTCCATTCTTTCAGGTAGACACAAAAAAATAAATTTAAAATACATGAAGAAGCATGTTTCTTTAATCAAACATATGCAGAGTGCATATTTGTTAGATGCAAAATCTAATTTCACATCCAATGAGCACCCGCACTAGAAATTATAGTAAACCTATAAGAAGATAAGTCAAAAAAATATTATACCCTCAATTTGTAGGAAAGTTTGGACCACACTATTCGAATATTATTCACTTCACTTCTACATCTGAAAGACTCCATCATTTGTTCAATGTGTATCAAAAGGAATAGTATATACAAGCATTGATAAAAGCACTAGGTTTGCAAAACCAATATGGGTTTAAAATTTTCACCACATCTAATCCCACCAAATTAAATCTTAAAAATCAGACCAAAATTGTAGAACTTTGTGAATCAGACCAACTACTGAATTCCTCAAAAGATAAATAATCAAATCATAGTAATCCATACTCATTTGCGAGACTACACCAAGCCCCCCACATCTTTGCCACCCTCATCCCAAATGTATTTCCAATAAAAAATACCTTATGTGATATCATTCTAAGAAGGTACCAATCCACATGGAATGTTGTGCTTTCCAAGACCAAATTGGGTGATAATCAATAACAAAGCCTTTTGTATAGTCATGTCTTTTATAAAGGAGCACAAGAGAAACTAAATTCCAATATTTAGAAACTATTTATGACACATGTAAACCACCAAGGTTGAAGTCATCCAACATAGTAATAAGAAAGCTAATTAAAAAACATCCCTTGATCTTAAGTTTATGTTTTCCATGAAAAATTGTCTCTAAGTCACAATTTCTATTGTTCCTCACCAAATAGGCATCTCACCATCCATTTGTAGACAACACATCCAATTAAAATCATATACCAATCAAGTATGGACCACCTTCATGCCTGGGGAAATTTACAAACACTCCATGTTACCATAAGAAGCACTTCATCCTTCCCATTGTTACACCATATAAATCATCTTAAACTCCTCTTCAAGCACTTGAATTAACATAAGGGTACTAATAAGAGACATAATACACATGGTGACTATAAGGACCTTAGTCTATCAAGTAGGGTTAGGCACCTTGCCACCCCAAATACTCCAAAAGATAGAGGCACAATGCAACATGGAGCACTGACAACTTAGGTTCTTGGCATGCAATTATGCTTGGATGAAGAGACTACGATGAAATTGGTGAGTCAATGTTCCTTCAATGGCATGAGCACAATTGGTCGCTACAGGTTGTGGAACGTTGAGCCATGCCTTCACAAGGAAAAAGTTGGATGAAGATGACAAACTTATATGAAAACCAAAGCTACAAAGTATTTGAAGTTGTTGTATGGAGATAAGTTGACAAAGTGGTTTACTGTTGCCAATAGATGGCCCTTCATAAAGGAGTTTCCTTAACATGCAAGAAACATGGGGTCGAAATGACCTTAAAGTAAGGAACTATCGATGATTTGGTTATGGTGATTCAAATTGGATCATTATATTATTTTTCATCTATATTGATGCTTTCATAGTGGAAAAAATGAAGAAATTAACTTGCATAGTCATTTTTATTTACAGGACCCAATTTGGAGAAATGGGATCTGAAACCCTATGAATCCATTTTGAGGCACTAAACAATGTTTTCAGGGTTGAAAATATCCCATTTGTGCCATACCCCTGCCACTATTCTACACTCAAACTTTCTAACAATGCAAGAATTGCATCAAATGAGGTATGTATGCAAAAGTTAAGCCTCCTGCAAGTTGACCTACCATGTTTACAACCATGGTACGAGAGGATGCCATGTTAATGTTGTTCCTCATGCATATGTAGTTGACTTCAAAGAATACTTTATAATGTCCACACTCGTAACTCTAGCTGAGGGTTGAGGTAGTCAAACCTTGCCCCTATTTGGATATCGAGTTATGCTAAATATCGTGGCACTAGAAGGAGTACGGATTCCATTTTGTGCTATTATATTTTCTTCCATATTTGAGCATAAAAATTGGGAGTGGTAAGTCATAGAGAAAAAAAATGGGTTAACATTTTATAGTCTTCATGCAGGCCACGAGTTTCAAATAACTCCATAAAGAGTACATCTTTCTTTGTACTTGCACATTTTCCATATTCACCTTTTAGCCAAGTTTTCTCCGTTAAGGGTTTCCATGGGAAAATATTTGTGTCCATTGTGGTTGGTGTGTGTACATTTTTTTGTTTTTTGTTTTTCTATTTCTCACATTATAGCTAATTTAATTAAGCAGAAAATCAACCAAGTAAAGAATATGAAAACTAAGGAAAAATCAACAATAAATATTTCAGTGATTTTATTAGATCTGTTGTGATGAACTATTCCAATGGAATATCCAAGACATTTTACAAGTCATATTAGTACCAGGTAGGCTTTTGAGGGGAATTTGGTGGGGAGTTACACATAATCTAAGAATTGGTTTAAGTAAAAAACAGTTGAACCCTGGCTATGGCCAAAAAGTATATTCACAATAACCCTCATGATCTGACATAAAAGAGATTTATGAGGCTGAAAGTGAAAGTCTCTAACATCATTTTCAATACGAAATTCTCATGGAAGCCCTAGAAAACAAGATTGGAACCAAATAATATGGAGGATCTAACTCAGAGGTCATATCATATGGGAAATTAGGAGATTGTGAATACCCAGAAAAGGAGTCAAGGAAAGAACTCAAGAAAGAGCAATCAAGTTGAAGTGTCATTTACCATTCATAGTTCTTATTCAAGATCAAAGCGAAGGTGGAAATAAATCCATGTATATATGAGAACAATGTATTAAAATTGAATCATTGATTGTGACAATCAGAAGTTTATTTTAGCATTCACCATATAGATCAACAACAACAAAATATTAGTTGCTAGACTAAATTTAGAGGTCCATGCTCTAACCTTTTTTAAAATCCATATGGTAACACTTAGTTTGGAGAGTGATCCACTTGTAATTAGGTGGGAGGACTTCAAAACCCTCATTAAGTCCCAATTTTACCCCACTAGGTATGTATAGGACCAATGGATCTAATGGCACTACTTTGGATAGAGGCATGGCTAATGTATAGGAGTACACTACTAGGTTCAAGGAGATGGCCATCATGATGAGTATTTTTCCAAGAGACTAGATGTACTCGTCAAGTATATGGGGTTCTGCACACTGGTTTATGAAACCAAGTGATGCTTTTTAAACAAGAAAAGTGGACAAGGCATGTGTATAGGGACAATATGAAAATCATAGGCCAAAAGAAATTGCAACAAAGTGGTTCGAAGTAAATGAGCAGCAAGAAGCTTCCAATGATGGGAAGAAGTAGTAGAAAGGGTTGGGGGGAGGATAAGAAGACAATGGTCACTGCAAAATAGTGCAAGGATACTAGAAACCATTATAATCATTACAACATTGACGGTCATGCTGAGGAAAAGTGTTGGAAACTACATCAAAAGTTGAACCTAAAGAACTGCAGAAGGATGGAAAGAAAAATAATCTTCTAGCAACAAATCCAAGCAATCAAGTTGAAAGAGGCCCCAATTTGGACATGAATATTTTCTACACATAAATGAAAAAGGAGTTGAATTTGTTTAGCCTTCATCACTCGAAATAGAAGGAGATGAACAAATTATCTTCCACATCAAGGTCCAAATCAATAAGATTAAGATAGATGCCATGTTCGACTGAAGTTCATAGGCTAATACAATAGCAATGGATCTAGCCAACAAACTTGGATTAGTGGTTTGCAATCATCCTAGCCCATATCCATTAGGATGGATAAACAATGATGTGGAGCTCGTGGTAACATGACAGTGAAAGATAAAATTTGCTATAAGTTTTATTATATTGATTAAGTAGAATTAGATGTAGTAGCACTTGATGTATGTGGGGTTGTATTTGTGAGTCCATACATGTATATGAGGGAAACAATATTCATGCAGAAATCCAACTAGTACTGCATCCTCAAGGATGGAGAATCCTTCATTATTAACACACATAAAGGCAAGCCCAAGATTTCATCGTAAATCACAACCAAACCAAGAAGTCGATTAGCTACGGGAATACATATGTTTTACTTTTCTTAAGAGAAAAATAGTATGCTGATGAATCAATAAGGGAAAAGGCATCCTTGGAAAGGTGTACTAAAGAACATGAACATTAACTAGAAGGATTGCTACATGCATTTAGGGGAGTGTTCCAAGAGCCCAAAGGGCTACCACCCAAGAGGGAAGTGGAGCATGAAATCCAATTCTTGCTAGTCTCTTCATTACCAAATATTGGGTTCTATAGATAGGTTGTTGTGGAAATAAACAAAGTGAAGAAGTACTTGTATTAGTTACTGGGGTAGGGTGTTCTTTGACTAAGTACTCACCTTGTTGGGTCACCCATCAAAATTGTACCAAAGAATGATGGGATTTTGAAAGTGTGCATTGATTACAAAGCATTAAACAAAACTATGCTCAAGAACAAGTACCCCCTACCCATAATTAAAGATCTATTATATCATTTGCACCATGTAAAATACTTCACCGAGATGGTTTTAAAATCAAGATACCACCAGGTTCGAGTCAAAGAAGAAGGCACTTGGAAGCCTACCTTTCAAAATGTGAAAAGGTTTGTGTGAATGGTTGTTCATACCATTTGGTTTACACAATGCACCAACTACGTTTTATGAGAGTAATGAATGATGTACTACGCCCTTGTATAGATTCATTTGTTCTATTTTATTTGGATGATATATCAGTTTACAATGCCATCTAGGAGGAGTACATATCACACTTGATGCAAGTGTTAGAGACTTTGAACAAGAATTAGCTATTAGAAAACTTAAAAAAACATGAGGTTTCCCAACAAGGTTTGGTGCATTTGCAATATGTGATTGGTGGAGGGGATCTTTAGATAAATCCTATGAAGATGGAGCCCCTCATGAAGTGATTAGTGCCTACAAATGTATCTAAAGTTAGGAGATTCATTGAAGCAACACAGTGCCTACAAAAAATCATAGGTTTATTTTCAGTAGTAGCTACATCACTCCACACCATAACAACAAGTGGAAAGAGTTTCCAGTGGGGGAAGAGTCAAAAGAAGGCTTTTCAAGATTTGAAAAAGAAAACTAGTCAAGCATCAATTTTGACATTGCCAAACTTTCAAAAACCATTCAAAGTGGAGACAAATGCAAGTGGGTATGCCAACATAGTTACTGATCAAATGGGAACTATTACCTCAAAATGGGTACTCTAGCCCAAAAACCCAAAAAAATTAAAAAACAGGCTGAAAACGAAAAGTGTTGATGCTGGAATAACAAAAAATAAATCGGGGTACATTTTCAACGTTTTTTAAAAATGGAGTAAAAAACAAATTCTTTTGTACAAAAAACACCCTAAAAATGAAAAGTATTGATGCTGGAATAACATCCATTTTTTTTAGGGTAAATTTTCAACATTGTTTAATAATGACGCTAAAAATAAAATATCATGACTCTAAAAAACTTTAAATTTCCAACTATTTTCTATTGATGAGGGTGAAGTGGTTTAGACTTAGCATGCCCTAGTTGGTTCTTTTGGTTTGAGTCCCACATTCATGCTTGGAATATGGCTCCAGGGTGAATGATTAAAGAGAGAATTGGCTCAACCATTCTATGGTCAGGTGGAACGTGGTAGTCTCATCTCAGGTTGGCCTTTGTATTCATTAATAAGAGGTCATTTCTCCGAAATCTTATGTGTAAATGTATTGGTGTATATGTGGATTCTATGGCTGATGTATCCTTGATATTTCTATTGTTATTATGTTTGTTATAAGCATGTTTTATGATAGTGATGGTGTATGGCTCTCCTCATGTTTTGATTTGTAAATGACTGAATGATGTATCTATGACCTAATATATGATAATGCAGCTAATGATATGAGGTAACAATGCTTCTTACCGATTCTTTGACAAGTATGAGATCCCTATGCTTAGATGTGTTGTTTATACCTTTAGATTACGTATTAATGAGATGTTTGACGAAATGCCTGTCATGGCTAGTAGGGGTCCAGTCTAGACCTTGTCCTTGTTTTTGTAAATACATCAATGTTATATTATGTAAATTCATTTCTGAAAGTATCATTGAGTTATGGGAAGTGACCTGGGCTCTTGGCCTGAAAAAGTGGCTCAAATATCAAAGACGCAGGCACAGTACCAGGCAAAAAAGTCCTTGGACGCGTGCATACCCATGCCGTGGGAACGTCCAGAGCCTCGTAGACACATGCATGCCCATATTAAGGGAGTGTCTAAGGGTTTAATGGTTTAAAACTTCAGTTGATCTTAGAGGCTGGTTACTTGAGTGGTTGGGATGGCTCCTATGAGTCCTATGAGTCTTGTTTATGATGTAGAAGGTCTTTGTGGTGTGTTTCCGTCGATTCCACTTCCTTAAGGTCACTTAGGAGGTTGAATCCCATCATTGTAGCCTCTCGTCACATGTTTACCCCAGTTGGTTGGTTACTTGGGTAGATGTGGGAGGAGGGTGTTACATGCTTTTTCACATTTTGTAACTTTTTCCACTAAAGGGTCAAATGTGATAGACTTTAGTTGGTCACTTGCTTGCAGTGATTCATGGTAGTGAGAATATGTAGGGTAGAGGGACTTGATAAAGTATGTGAGAGGAATGTTTATCTTTATTCTAGTGGTATTTATGTCATGCATGATGGCTTTGATTTCAAAGGCTAAAGTCAAGGGACTGTCATCCTTCAACTGTCGGTTGAAGAGATTCACCAACAATTGTACAAGTTGTAGTTCTGAGTCAGGTTCATACAAATCCTTCATTCTTTAAGGGTTTGTATGAATCATTGATGTGATGATATGATTGATAAAATATTCACTTACTAATGCAGAAATCAAGGAACATTATTTCTTGTCTTTGTTCTTTCAAATGGAAAGCTCCTTAGTTGATGTAGGCTTGGTAGGTCCACTAGGTTTCCATTGTGCTTCTCCTTTAGCTTCTTCTACAACTTATCCTTCACAAAATACATCCTATAAATTGTCAAAAAATAATGTTTTTAATCTGTTTGAATATTTTGGGTAGTTTTCTTTTCCTATCAACACCATGATGATAATGGAGACGAGGGAATGCATCTTCAAACTAAGAGTAGAACACTGTCAGGTATAAAAAATGATAAGAAAAAATGTTGTAATAATAATAATATCTACCTATTACATGAAATTAACCACCAATATTTCCTAGATATCAAAGCTCTAATAGATAAACCCTAACTTCAAACAAATATCAAAGTAGAAACCCTTGGAATTAAAATGTCCTCAAATTCTTTCTATAATGCAAGAGTGAAAATATTGACTTGTTGTTCATCGATTTTGCCCAAAATCCAAATTCCCTAACCTTGAGAATTTTGAGATCCTAATCCACTTTTATTTTCTTCAAACTACATTGTTGTTGTTACCCCGACAGAAGAGTGCCCATAATTACCCTCATAAGAGTTCACACTCATCAAATCTGTGACATCTTATCAAGCGGTTCCAATGATTATCATTGAGCTAGTGAAGTGCATATACTAATTTGGAGCCAAGATTTCATGGAGTCATTTATGGGGGCAATGTCGAGAAGAAAATTTGAAAGAGGGTTAGCAATGTAAGTGAATCTTTTTCTATGATTTTATTTTATTTTATTTTTTTAGAGAAGAAATCGAGAATGATTGTTCACGTTGGGCATGCAGCTAAAGTAGATGGCACATAGTTAGAGATAAGTTTAAGACGGTCAAGGATAGATGGGTGCATAGAGCTTGAAAAGGTCACACATAGGCACACATATCCCATAGAGGAAAGAGGCGTAAGCCGATTGAGCAGATGAAATAATTGATAGAGGAAAACAAAAACACATGAGCAAAGTAATGCCTTAGATACCACAAAATTTAGATTTGGCAATATGAGACGATAAGAAATGGATATATAAGAGAAAGTAACTCCCAATAACTCTCAATTATGATACCATGTTATATTGAGGGAAAAAACTCCACTAGGTGATTAATTTCATTAACTCAAAGTTGGATATATGCAAAGGATATGGCTATTCAATTCACCTTCTATGAGGGGCTCTTGATATTCCTCATGACTCTTCATTTCATCTACCTACATATTATGTAGAATAATAATCCAAAAGGATTGTGTATATAACAAAGACCACATAAATAAAATGATCACCAACTATTTTGGAATACATAGAGGTTGGATTTGATTCATGAGAAACCCTATCTCAATATAAAATTATCAAAATTTTGATACCATATCCTTGGAGATTGTTTTAACCTAGGAAAGGACATTTTCATCTTGAAAATGAACTTGTTTTTCCCCTTCACTACAAAACCTTTTGGTTGCTTCATGTGGATTTTTTTTTCAAGATCCCCATGTAGGAATGTTGTATTTACATCACATAATCTACTTTAATATCAAAAGCAATAACAATAAAAAAAAAATCTAATAGAAGTTAATTTAGAAATAAGATAAAAATTCTCACCAAAATCAATTTCGTCTGTTTGGGAATATCCCTTTGCTACTAAATGAGCTTTGTACCTGTCCACTTTATCTTCAATGTTCAACTTCTTCTTAAACATCTATATGCTACTAATAGGTTTTCTTCTAGATAGAAATTCAATTAGATCCTAAGTATTAATCTTATCCAAAGCAACCGATTATTCAACCATGGCCTTCTTCTAGAGTTTATTGTCTTCTAAATCCACTTCATCCTTGATAGTTATGGGATCATCATCTATAATAGACAAAACAAAACTAGAATGAAAATTGGGCGGAATACACCTTTCTAGTTTCCTTCTTTCTTGAATCGATCTCCTCAATATTGGAGTATGAGATGCTTCTTATTTCTGTTCATGTTCTCCTATTGAGTTAGATTCTTCATATTTTGACTCAAACTCTAATAAGTTTTGTTTCCTTGGGTAGATCTTCTTGTTTGGGAGCATCTTTAACTGTTAACTTTTGGGCTATATTGTTCTCTACTGTAGATAATTGCAATTTTAAACTTTTTGAATATTTTCATATTACATTCACCCCATAACATCATATCATCATTAGAAATTATGTAGAGAGAAAAATATCGCCAATAATGCAACAAAAACATAAGGAACAATAGAAGAAAAACATACACAATAAATACACCATGATTTAGGTCATAGGCTAGGGAAAAACCCTACAAGGGGGGAAACCCAACCAAATTATTCTTCTTAGATATTCATAAAATTTTTAATTGAGATATATTATACAAATATCATGAGACATAAGTGTTACAAATTAATCACATTAGGCCACCTAGGGCCAATCTTGGATCATACTTGATCATCATAAGATAGCAACTGACATACCTCTCAATGAGGTAATTACCAGCCCTCCTATCCTTGTCACAAGAATTACTATCAACACAGCCATAGACATCATTATCATATACATCGCTATCATATACATTGTCACATCTATCATAGAGGCATTATCACCATTGTCACTATTATAGAGCCACTGTCACACTGTCACTGTAATAGAGGCACAAACACATTGTCATAAAGGAATTGCCATACATCATTGAAGGTATGACTGCATAGGTATCATTGGCATTGTATATACATCACAGACAACACTTCCATATGTCATTGTTATAGGGACAAGAATTAATGCCCAAAACTTCATTGTCATACTGCTTAATAATATTGCCAACTATCATTGCTATTCATAACTGTCAAGAGAACAAGAGATACTGCCATATGTCACTATCAAACTTTATTGTCTTTGGGTTATTGTCACATTAGGTCACTATCATATATGATTATTAATGAGACATCACTGATATAACATTTCCTTATGTCACTATACAAGGACTCTTCTAGCTTATCTTTTTTAGTCTTCTACCATTGTACATAAGCTATTGTAGACTTTGTTTAAACTGAGCTTACACTACCTTGCAAAAATCAATTTGAAAAATCAATAACATACCCTTTTGGATGGAATCTTTTGTCCATGGAAGATCAATGAGCTTGAGTTCATGCCCAAGACAAATCTGCCCTTCAATTTGTTGTTTATCACATTAGATGGATCTCATTACTTAGCAATTATTACCAAATAAAAAATTGTATTGTCTCTTCTTTAATTGATATGTTCAACCTTAAAGAAATCTCAGTTCTGAGGCAAACTTTTTCTCAGAAACATCTCGGCCCCGAGGAAACCCTACTACAACCTTATTTCCTCAACTTTGGACATTGGTTTTTTTTGCTTGTGACCTTTGATCTTTTTGCATTGAATTCTAGGTAAGTTAGGTCTCTTTAGATGCTATTAATCTCGCCTTTCAGTCCTCCTAATTAGGGTGTACATAGTTATGAGGTGGATGACACTAGAACAAAGATCCCAACATCCTTTTCCCACATATTTATCCACAAAACCTAATCAAATAAATGTGTCCAACTGTTTGATCTTCAACCTGTACCATAACACAAAAACATGAAGGGATCCTTGTCCTTTTCTTCTCTCAGATTTGCTTCCAAAAAAAAACTTGGTTGCCTTAGAGAAAGTTGCTACAGAATGGAGGCCGCATTATGTTGTAGAGAAGCCTTAGAAGTGTGAGTTTTGATAGGCCAAATGGGAGGATAGGTGCCCAATTTACAATTTTTTCCACTTATGAAGGATCATAACTATTGGGCAAGACAACTTGCAATTTGGAGGGAAAAATACATAAATTCAAATTCGCTCATAATAACATTTAAATATATATTTTTTTCCTTTAATTATTGCTTGGTTAATTTTGTGCCACATTAAATGATAATGAGAAGAGTGCCATATCAAAAATATCTTTGTCCAAAAATGTTACTACATTAAATGAGCACACACACACACATATATGAGTGATAGTGTAATGCGATCCACAAAGTCAAACGATGATGCCACACTGATCCGGATTTAAACAGGAACGCAACAAATTACATAGATAACCATAAACACAGAGATGCAGCGGAAATAATACTTAATTTTATTAATGTAAAACACTGAAATATGCTTACAAACAATGATGGAAATAACCTGGCTAGGGCGATGGTAGCATATCTTTGAGAAGAGGTGTGGCAGCTACATGCCTCTGAACCATGTTACAATGAGGCTCGAAGGCCTATTTATTGTTGAGAAACAATGAACCAAGGGCATCACAACTATATTGAAATTTGGTTCCAGACAATCATCAAGTTGCAACGTCATGCTCTTCTTCAACAATTCCTGATCTCATCTTAATCAAAGAATCCGATCTCTCACATGTTGATGTATCTCAAAGAAAATATTTCAAACATGCATATGAGTGTACTTGTCTTCTTGGTACATACATGGCACCATTGGAAGTATTCCCATGCTTAAAAAAAGGGAGAAAAATAAAGGTCTCTGGTGAAAATCTCCTTTGAGGCGCCTAAGATTAGCTCACTAGTTGAAACCTCCATGAGGAAATTAGTGAGTTGGATAAAAGAAAAGAATAAAAATAATAACATCCTAGGTGAAAACCTCTTTTGAGGTTCCCAGGCAGACCTGCTAGTTGAAAAACTCACTAAGCCAACTAGTAGGACAAAAGGAAAAAATGAAAAAAAAATGAAAAAAAATGAAAAAAGAAGATTTTTTTTGTTCCACTTGCATCTATGTGTTTGCATGTAGGTACTCCTCCACCTACATAAGGAAAATAAATAGGTCAGCACCAAAAGAAAAGAGAAAAAGAAACAAATGGTCAGTGAGGCAAGTAGAAAGTAAAAAGCAATCAACCTTGGGCTTCTTACCTTCACCCAACATTCCCAAGCCTTTATTCATTTTCCTTGTTGTCCTATAGTTGCTACAAGAAATTTCTATGTTGTTACAAGATTGTAAAAAACATAGGGCATAAATTGTTTTGACCATATCTAAAAAACTGTGCATCTTTTTACCAAGATGTTTCATGGGGAGATTCATAAGGATGATGGTAACATGCTTAATTGTTTTTAGAAAATTCCAATGCATACTTTTCGAGAAATTGGCTACCATCACGTACAACCATTTTCCATTTTTCTTGAGATTTGTGCATCCATTGGCCAAGTTTTTTATGGGGATGTTGACACCTAATAAGAGGGATTGGGTGAAAAGTTGTAATTAATGTAAATAAATAATAGAGAAGATAGAGAGTCATCAAGAGATGAACCGAACAATCACTCCCTCTTATATATAATGATGAATAACCTGAATGAATAATATAGATTTCTAATTTGAGGAGTTACCTCCTGTTCTGACATAGTATCAGAGAAGGTGCCATTTTTTTGGCTTCCCTTGTAACTCCTATTTTGTTTTACCTTTGTTTTGCATCTTTTGCAGGTTGACATCTCTGTCAAAACCCTATGAAATCTCATTCATTGTTGTTGTGTCGAATGGTGCATGGAAGTCGAAGGTGTTGTAGTAACTTGGATTTCCTCCCTTGGGCCAAACCTTAAATGCTATAAACCCTTATATATAAATATCGTCAGGTCCACTTTTAATCGCATATCACAAGTCTCCTTGCCCGAATCAATACCGCTGCATGTTTGCGATGCGATCATACCCTTCATTAAACTTTTCACATTGGGACTTTTTCACTGTATACCTTTTTCATATTCACATGGTGATGTCATAACCTGCTTGGACACAGTTCCCGAGGTTTAAACTTATCAGATTCGCTCTCCACCGTTGATTTCCATCCCAAGACCCGACGGCTGACATTGATTTTGGGTGCTCTACATGCATGGGGGTTACCCGCTCGAAAAGTGTTTTCTCTCTCCACCATTGATCAACACTCCCACAATCCGACGGTCTACATCGATTTCGGCTGGCCTACATGCCCGAGACTTACCCGGCTGAAATGAGCAGTTTTTCTCTCTCCTCTTGTTGCTACATGTCATCCATTCAATGGAATCAGGAACTCTCCTCTAAATACCACTTACCATTTTTCATCCACCCGAAATCCTGCTTATCGCTTTAAAACCGCCCTTAGTCTTGGTTAACGCCTCGACTTGATTCACTTCCAATGACCGTTGATCTTCTACCATCGACGACTCTACAACTCGGCTTCCAATGACCATTGATTCCTTTTCGCTTGAACGAAAGCTCATCTCCGCCATTCATCTCTTAACACCGTTCATCTCTCCACCGTTCATGTCTTAAACGTCAAACTCTAGTATACAGGTGAAAGAAGGTGATACCAGGTTGAACGCTGTTGGTATAATGATATGCATTCAATCATATCTATTGTGGGAATAGTTCTCACTGGTAAGGAGAACTATCCTGAGTTGTCCCTGAAGATAAAACACACTCTCATTTTTAATGAGCTATGGAAAGGAGTGTGTGTTGGAGAAGGAGACGAAGTGCCAGAACAACCTACCTCAGACAAGGAGCTCACAATTTGGGAAAATAAGAACAACAAGGCCTATGCGTTGATTGCAACATCCATAAGCGAAGAGGTGAGTCGACATATTTCACCATTTTCAAATGCTTTTGAAGCATTAGAAAAGCTGAAGGAACTATATGACCCACACTCTGCACTTGAAGTTGTTCAACTCATGATTAAATTCTTCACCCTTGAATTACAAAATAATGATCCTCTTGCTCTTACATCCGAAGTAAAATCTATAATGCATGATATCAAAGTCACCAAGGTTGAATTGGATATTCCTTTGATCGCTTTTCTCAAGGCACTTTATCCTACTTACTCCAATTATCTTGAGTCATTGCAAGCAAATGGAAATCTCAAAGATATTACCTTTGACTCCCTTGTGAAAAATTTTGCTAAAAGAGAGAAAGATTTTGGGAAGAAGATAACCCCTGAATCTTCTGAAGAGGCTGTGTGCCTTGCTCATAAAGAAAATAATTTTGCCCAAGATTCTTCCAGAGGAAGAGGTGGTGAAGAGGAAGAGGAAGATATTTCAGAGGTGGGGGGGGGGGGCAGACACTCTCAAGGAGAAAAGTCAGATTTGCACTACATACGATACAAACGAGATGGATCACATGATGTCTCCACATGCAAGTTACCTTGGGACAAAATTGAGCAACAAAGAAACCAACCCAAAGGTAAAACTAATGACAACGAGAAAGGTAAAGCACCTGAATCCACTCACTATGTTGTGGCACAATGTAATATTGGAGTAAATGAAGACTTATTTAATGCTTCACTTGCTTCTTCAAAAAATGATTGGTTTCTTGATTCAGGAGCAACTTGCCACATGAATTTTAGAAGAGATTTTTTTAAAGAATTGATGGAGCAGTATACTTTGCAGACCAATCAAAACTCAAGCCATCAGGGCTTGGCACAATCAGGCTTAAATTGCCTAGTCTTCCAGACTTTCTTCTGCATCATGTTCTATATCTCCCATAGCTGAGGAGAAACTTCCTTGGTCCACATCCGCCAGCAAGGTGACTCCATTCATATGTTTGATGGAAAGCTTGAGGTAAGAAAAGCATCTGATCACTCACTTGTCATGAGGGGAATAGAAGAAGAAAGGCTTCTCAAACTGCAAGGAACATCTGCTCATGCACAACATTTCTCATACAATTCTCATCATGAAGAAGGTACACTTCCATCAAGTTTATTATGGCATCCTAGATTTGGACATTTGAACTATGACAGTCTCCACTTGTTGAAGAAAAATGGTGTTGTTGGTTTGCCTACATTTCCTAGAAAACTTAAGCAATGTGATGCTTGCATTCTAGGAAAGAATAGCAAACAATCTTTTCATGATTCACATTCAAGAGCACATAGAAAACTTGAACTCATTCATTTAGATTTATGTGGTCCAATTCGTGTTCCTTCTGCAAATGGAAATAAATATATGATGACATTTATTGATGACTACACCAGAATGTGTTGGGTTTATTTATTGAAGAACAAATCTGATGCTTTTCAAACATTCAAGAACTTTCATACATGGATTGAAAATGATGCACAACATCATATTGGCTCTATTCGCAGTAATAATGGAAAATAATACATTTCAAATGAATTTGAAAACTATCTTCGCCAACATGGGATCAAACATCAAACAACTGTGCCTTATAATCCCCAATAGAACGGTGTAGCTGAAAGAATGAATAGGACAACCTTAAATATGGTAAGCTCCATGCTGTTCTTAGAAAATGTAAAAATGATGTTTTGGGCTAATGCAGTTCTATGTGTTGTATATATAATGAATAGATGTTCATCTAATGCTATTAGAAACAAGACTCCTTATGAAATGTGGTATGGGAACATTCCTTTGGTAAAGAATCTCAGGGTCTTTGGTTCCACCTATTATGCCTTGTTACCAAAGGTACATGGAAACAAACTTGGTGCAAGAAGTCGTAAGTGTATCTTCCTGGGTATTCAAACACCTCCAAAGCATACTGTCTCTATAATGAAGTCAACAAAAAGTTTGTTGTATCTAGAGATGTAATCTTTTTTGAATCATCCAACATTGACAACATTGTTGAGTGGCAACCTAATTGCTTGGATAGATTCAGAAATGCAAAATCATTTCAAGAATTTGATAATCAGATTCCACATCTTGAATGGGGGATTCCTATACTAGATCAACTTGTGGAATCTTCTTCTAAAGCACTCTCTCCCCTGCATGAAACTCCAACAACTGATGATACTTTGAGTGATGTGATTGACATAATTGGGAGAATCAATCTTGATTCAATCCTAACTCAATCAACAGAGAAACCTAGAACATATGAGAAAGGGCCCCCAAAGTGGCTGACAAAGACACTCGAAAGTGTTCATCCTGATGAATTTGGAAAGACAGGAACTAGAAATTCAAACCGACAAAATGGAGGTGATGTAGATGACTATAATTCACCTGTTGATATGGATGTTTCTTATGATTGTGAATTGAATTTGTCTCCAGAATTTGAACCAACTTCCTTCAAACAAGCTGCTTCTCATAATGAATGGAAAGAAGCGATGCAAAAGGAGTATGATGGCATGATAAATAATGGCACTTGGAAGATGGTTGATCCTCCATTGGGAACCAAACCAATTGGCTGCAAGTGGGTCTACAAGAACAAGTATAAAGCTGATGGCTCACTTGACAAGCACAAAACTAGGCTTGTGGCAAAAGGTTTTGCACATAAGGAAGGGGTCGATTATGAGGAGACTTTTCCCCCACAACAAAATGGGCTACCATCTGTACACTCTTTGCCCTAGCAAATAAGAATGGTTGGAAAGTCCATCAAATGGATGTAAAAGTTTCTTTCTTGAATGGAGATCTAAAATAAAATGTTTTTATTTCCCAGCCTGAAGGATTTGCTGTGAAAGGACATGAACATAAAGTATGAAAACTCGTGAAATCCTTGTATGGCCTCAAACAAGCATTTTTAGCCTGGTATAAAAAACTAACTGAGCATCTTCTGAAACTCAATTTCAAACATTATGATCTTGATGATGCAACTTTGTTTGTCAAGAAGGTTGGAAAAATAGTTGTATATCTTGTTGTATACGTAGATGATTTTTTGATAGCAAGGAACAATGAAAACTACATTGCATCCATAAAGAAGGAATTGAAGAAAGGTTTTGAAATGATTGATTTGGGTTATGTTCATTACTATCTTGGTATTTAAGTAACTCAACATCCGAAGTCCATATTCCTTTCTCAAAAGAAGTACATTGGAGATCTGTTGAACAGGTTTGGCATGGCTGAATGCAATCCTATGACTAATCTAATGGAACAAAACTTAAAGCTCACATCCATTGAAGGAAAAGAATTCGAGGATGCAACAAAGTATAGACAAGTTGTAGGAAGTCTCAACTACCTAACTACTACCAGACTAGACATTTCGTTTGTTGTTGGGATCCTCTCCAGATTTATGCAAAAGCATTGTGAGGGACATTGGTCTGCTGCAAAAATAGTTCTAAAGTACTTGAAGGGAACTCAAGACTTTGGCATCAAGTATATATAGGTGGGTGACTTTAGCTTGATTGGATACTATGATTCAAACTTCTATGGAGACAAAGAAACTGGAGTATTTACTTCAGGTTATGCTATGAGTCTTGGATTAGGAGCTGTCTCATGGAGATCACGCAAACAATCAGTTCCAATAGATTCCATAATAGAGGTTTAATATGTGGCAGCAACTGAGGCAACAAAAGAAATTGTGTGGCTCAGGAAAATTCTTGAAGATTTGCAAGTAAAACAAATGCAATCGACTCCACTCATGATTGATAATACGTATGCAATAAAGTTGGCTAAGAACCCAAAGTTCCATGATCAAACAAAGCACATCAATACTAAATATCATCTGTTTCGATATCATGTGGAGGCCAAAAAAATCCATCTCCGCCATTGTTCCACTAATGAGAAAATTGTAGACATCTTCACCAAAGCACTTGGAAGAGAAAAGCTTGAAAGATTCAGAACGATGCTTGGATTCACAAACATCCCTTCAGATTAAGGGGGGGAATGTTGACACTTAATCATAAGGATTGGGTGAACAACTGTAATTAATGTAAATAAATAATAGAGAAGATAGAGAGTCATCGGGAGATGAACCGAACAATCACTCCCTCTTGTATATAATGATGAACAACCTGAATGAATAATATAGAGTTCTGATTTGAAGAGTTACCTCCTAGTCTGACAGGGGAGATGCATAAGGATGATGGAAACATGCTAAAAACATTTCAGGTGAATCCATTCTACCATTTGAGAGATATGGATTAAACAAGTCTGCTACAAGATTTTCTAGTAGTGCTACAAGATTGTTCCGAGTTCTCTACAAGATTGTGATTGGTACAAAAAGGAGGGACAATTCTTATGTTTTCCACTCAATAAAAATGGAGGGGTTCCACCATAGATTCATCATTCATTTTGCACACCACCTGACCTCTTATCCACTCTACTTTCCACCTCTATCCATCAAAAACACCACTTTTCATGCCTTCTTCCATATCTTCTACTGCTGAAAGGACCTCTGACCATTATCAATTGGTTACTTTTGAGTTCATTATTTTTATAGGAAGAACTTAAAAGGAAATTATGATCTTAGCAGGGTCTATGTGATTGCTACAGGAAGATACAAAATCTTATAGTAGTTAGCACATCCCCTTCCAGACCATAGCTAGAGCACTCGATATATAAGCCAACCACCATGGAGAATTTGGAGATGATAACTTTGACCCTGAAGCAGCTACATGACCTTCTGTCAATTACTGCAAGATTCTTGATCACCCAGCAAATAGAAACATCTCATCCAAAGAGCACCTGCATGAAGGAATGACCTGCATCATCGAGCATCTATTAGCAAGAGAACACAAACAAATTATATATATTTATCAAGAAATTGTAGAAGACATGCAAAGAAACCTTACCTTTATTTAGAAATGAAATGCAAACACCGAATGATCAACTACAACAATCACAAGAGCATCTTAGAAACAAAGCAATATCAACAGCAACAAAAAACCTAGAAGACCTCAAGAAACAAGGCTATCAACATTGGACCTTGAACATATAATCACATATAGCTTTAAGATCATCAAAGGCAACCTCCACATATATAGAAACATCCTGCACAAAAAAGACTCATGTTAAGGCACATGTATGCAACTCTTTAACCTCACCCTTCAAACCTATTCTAGAAAATTTTTTTATAGCCAATATTAATGCGAGGAAGCCTCGACCTTATCTAGCAATTAACTTCACTTTTCCACCAAGACACCCACATGCGTGGGAGAGGAACATGACAAAAGTGTAAAAGAACCAATAGAGGACAAGGAGTGCGAAGGGGTAGGTGGGGACCAGCTCAGTTGACTCAAAGAACTCCAAGTTTGTTTGTGATGCAATATCATTAAGAAAAAAGAGAGAGAAACAAATATAAGTGGAGCCAACTCACTTAACTCAAGTTTTGCATGGAATAAAAAAAAGAAAGAGAGAAGAATATTAAAAAATTGAAAAAATAAAAGTGGCAGACCCATCACCTCTTGGCATGCAAAATAGTTGCTACAAGATCCTATAGGTGTTGCTACATGATCATTTCCATGTGCTACACATGCCTATTTGCATTACTACAGGATTGTTTCCAACTGCTATAGGGTGGTTTCTAGGTGCCACAGTATCGTTTCTAACTACTACAAGGTTGTTTCCAAGCACTACAAGATCATTTCCAGCTACTATGAGATCGTTTCAAGCTACTATAGGGTCATTTCCAGGTGATACAGGATCATTTCTAAGGGCTACAGGAAAGTCCAAAAGGTTGTCAAAGCGCCTGAATTTGAGGAATTTTTGTTGAAATTGTAGCAAGAAAAGACTTCATTTGAATAATGCCTTAATCGAATGGAGAAAATTTGATTTTCCAAATCAGCAGGATGGCTTGGATTACAGTTAACTAGAGTGACATGGCCTTTTCTACTATTTAAATCAATAAATTTGAGCTTATATGCTAGAAGTAGAGTTGTGCATGAGTTGATTGCTAAGATCTAGCAATCTAGTTGAGTTATTGTCAGTTGAACTTAGTTAACAGAGGTTAGTCATTAGTTGAGTCAGTTGAAGGTCATTTGAGTAGTTATGACTTGTTTTAACTCAATGATCTCTCAATTAATTGATCAATCAACTAAAAATAGATTCAGTCATGCATGGAATTAGAATTCCCTAGTTGTGTGGATAGAAAAGGCACATTTGTACTTATAATTGTATTTTGTTGAGTGTACAATGCTTTTGCAATGAGTAGGCGATCAATTTCCCTTATATTTGCACAAGGAAATAGGGAAGTTACCTAATATTTAGGAGCTTAATTCCTCCAGGATTGCGTAAGGAAATATGAGGTTGGATGAGGCTTGAATTGGCCAAGTGTTGGCTAGAGAAGGTCAGGGAGAAGGAGAACAATTTTACAGTGTAGGGCATAGTTCGAAGTTGAAGCAAGACATTGTAATTGTTTCTCTTTCTCATCTAAATTAATGAAAAGTAGTGAAGGGGTTTTTCCTAGTTGGGTTTCCTTGTAAAATCATTGTGTTCCATGTTATTTCATGTGTTTCTATCATGTGTTTTCCTTTCCACATAGTACTAGAAGAAATTTATGTCTCTTGATTTCAGTTTGATTTCATTAGCAGTGGAAAATTTCTTGCAATTTATACATGGTATCAGAGCTATGAAAGACTACATAGAATCCTTGTTCCAGATTTTCTCTCAGAGAAATTTTGATTTTCAAAGATTTCAGTGCATATTCTATTTAGTGTAGGAAAAATGTCTTTCAACGGATTGAGGCTGGAGTATGCATTGGAGCGCACCTCAAATTTTTGTGCTTGGAAAGACATGATGGAATGAGTCTTGGATGATAATGGAGTTTGGGAATATACACAAATTGATATCCCGAAACTAGCATCATCAGATGCACAAGCACTTGCTCAGTGGAAGAAAGGCACACAAGGGCCATGAGGATTATTATCGAGGGTGTCAGAGACCATGTGGTTTCAAACTTGCACGGAAATGAGACTCCTTTTGCAATGTGGAAACAAATATCTTCTAGAGAAACAATGATGCTAAGAAATTGGCATCGAGGGATAAAATTAGGAAAAAATGAATGCAAAAAAATGCAACCATTCCTGAGTACCTATCTAGATTTGTTTAGGTTCAAGATGAACTTGGAGGAGTAGGAGAAAATGTTCCATCATCTGAACTTGTGAGCTTAACACTCCTTGGCCTTCGAAAATCTTGGCACAACTATCAAGATTCAGTTAATGGAAGTGACAAGCTACTAGATTGGGAGAGACTTTGGTCTGATTTGGTGCAGGAGGAGATTAGAAGAATCGCTAGAGATGATGTCACATCCATTGCAAAAAAGGAAGAAGATTGTGCTCTAGTTTGAAAAGGAAAGAAGGCGAAAGGCATGAAGGCCCAAGGCGAGGTATAATCCAGATAGAACAATGACAAGAAGAAGGATCTTAGCAAAATAAAATGTTTTCACTTACATGAATATGGAAACTATGCAACCAAGTGTCTGTAGAAGAAATCTAGCACAGAGCTTGGACTAAGAGTAGGAGGAGATGCTTTGGCATGTCAATTTGAGTAATATTTCACCCTCTTTGCTTGCATGGAAAGAAAAATAAGAGGGACTTAGTGGTACTTAGATTCTGGTGCCTCATATCATATGATAGGAAATAAGGAATTCTTTAGTAGCCTAGAGGAGAAGGATATCAAATTTCACATAGAATTTGGAGGTTATGGAGGGTATGGTACCAAAGGAATTGGTACTATCTCCTTTAAGAGGGAGATAGGTTCCCATATTCACTTGAAAAATGCAATGTATGTTCCTAGGTTGAAGAAAAAAATGATTTTTGTGGCTATATTGGAGTGCAAAGGTTATGATGTTGTGTTCAGTAAGGGAAAAGCTTTTCTGAAGCATGTTGCTACTGGACAAGTGAGACATGTTGGAGTTAGAGTGAAAAATATCTACAAGCTAGAGGTATATTTATCCATGCATGTAACCATGGCTCTAGGAGTGAGGTGGGGTGATGTAGAGCCTTAGTCCTAGAGTTGCAAAGAATTGGGTTAAAGAGTAGTAGTAGTTGCATTATACTCTTCTTATGTTTAATTACCCTTGCTATAGGGGCCGACAATATTCAGTAGCAGGAGGATCAGTACCAGTTGGATCTGTCAGATACTGAGGAGCACAAAGCAATGTTAAAAACATAGTAGGAGGCTCAACAAGAGAGTTAGCAACAGTGCAGATTTCCTAGTAGAAAAAGCAAAGATTAGTAACAGTCAAATGCTCAGGAGATAGTTGAAACTCAGAGACACAATTCATTTAGTATTTTGGATGCTTATCAGTTGCAGCTGTTGGAGTAGAAACAACAATAGTGAGAGGTAGTATTATTTGTGCTATAGTACATTCCATTGGAGTAGGATTGGGATTGTGTAGAATCCTTTTCTTGCTGAGAGGGAGTGTTGAAATTGTAGCAAGAAAATGATTCATTTGACTAGTGCCTTGGTCAAATGGAGAAAATTCAATTTTCCACATCAGAAGGATGACTTAGATTGCAGTTAGCTAGAGTGACATGGCCTTGTCTACTTGTTAAATCAATAAATTCGATTTTGTAGGCTAGAAGTAGAGTTGTGCATGAGTTGATTGCTATGATCTAGAAATCTAGTTGAGTTATTGTTAGTTGAACTTAGTTAATTGAGCTCCAATCATTAGTTGAGGTAGTTGAAGTTCAATTGAGTAGTTATGACTATTGTTAACTCACTAATCTCTCAGTTGACTGATCAATCAACTAAAAATAGACTCAGTCATGCATGGAATTTGAATTTCCTACTTGAGTGGATGGAAAAGGCACATCTGTATTTATAATTGTATAATGTTGAGTGTACATTTCTTTTACACTGAGCAAGTGATCAATTCCACTTGGATTTGGGGCAAGGAAATAGGAGGTTAGCTAAGGCTTGAATTGGCTAAGTTTTGGCTAGAGCAGGTAAGGAAGAAGGATATCAGTTTTATAGTGTAGGGTGTGCTTAAGAGTTGAAGCAAGACATTGTATGTTAGGTCCCTATAATAATAGTGTAGCCCCCTTATCATTATTGTTAGTGTAGCCTCCTTATTGTTATTTTTGTGCCCATGTAACCCCCATATTGTTATTGTTGTGCCCAATAGAAGGCCACCATTGTTATTGTTATGTAGGCTTTGGTTATATTGTGACCCCTTATATTACTATATATACCAAGGAGTTCTTATCATTTGTACCATCCAAGAATTGTTAATTTATGTTATGTAAAGGAGGTTTCCCCCTCGAAGAGGCTAATTTTCAAGTCGTCGATCTATATTTTCTTATGTTTTGTGATATGGTTGCATAACATTTGGTATTAGAGCTTTGGATTCTAGGTTTCGTGAAGCAACCAAAAATCTCTTATATGATGCATGAAGAGGAAGAAATGCAACATGATATATCAAAATTACGAGACCAAGTGCAACAAATTTCACTCCCACATAGACAAGCCAAAAATGAATTGGATGGTTTAAAAGTAAACATGGAAGGTTTAAGGATGGTTTAAAAGCATATATGGGAGTTTTTAAAGTAGACATGGACACAATGAATGTCAAGTTGGAAGGATTTGTTGAGAAATCTAAAGGGTAATGATTATAGAGATTTCTCTTTACTTGATAACTGCTTGTGATGCCTTTTTACTTATTATCTTTGTTACTTGTTATTATTTGTGTATATAATCAAACAACTACCAGAATAAGAAGAAAAAGAAAACATAATATAGGCTGCAATCCAGGGCCATAACCTCTCCACTTGAGAGGAAAACCTGCAAATATATTCTCTTCCTTATATATTCTTCAATTGATGAATTCCAAGACCTTAAGGCTAACTTCTAAATGCTCCAAGACCAATACCAACCTCTTCGAATGATGTGCTAACCTTGATCTTGTCAAACCCAGTCAAATTTCTTCTAGTAGCACTTCTTTGACCTCCAACTGCAGAAATTTCGGCCTCCACTGCAGATATGAAATTTCGTCCCCCCCAGCAGTTGTTGTTGCCACACGTGTGAACTTCGATCTACCTTCTGAGCCCTCCTTTGACCTTCACTTTACCTTCCCTCACTTTAGGAGCATGAGGATTACCCTCAGTGACCTTCGGTTGACCTACTTGTCTCCTTTTCTCGAATATCTAACTTAGATATAGAAACCCTAGGTCTTGTTGCATAAACCCTAGTTCTCCTTAGCATGTGTGTGAGATAAATAACCCAAACAAATATCTTCTTCATCCTCTTCCTTCTTTTCTACCTTCTTCTTTCTTCTTCTTTGTTATAAATGAGAGTTGAGTGAATGTGTCTCAAGGAGGATGAGTTCCCTCCTATATATATGCTCTTCAATGTGGACGTGGCTCTTCCTTTTAGGCTGACTTTCTAGCTACTAGGGAAACTTGGTATTATAGGGTATCTATCACTTTTTAAGACAAAAATAATTTTCTTTACAAGTTACAATGTGCCCAATGGGGTCTTCAACTTATGACAATGATTGTTTTGACTTCTTGACCTAGGACAAACCCTAGAAGCACTCAATGGGTGATTTACCTACAAAATAAAATACCTTGAGCATGAAACCCATGGTCCAATAACAATAACACTAATTTTTCTTTCATTTTACACTTAACAAGAATAAAAAGTACATTTCATCTATATGAAGACCGAACCTAGTTACACATTTTTCAACACTCCCTCTTAACTAGGGAGGTATTCATATATGGTACATGGACATTCTCAATATGAAGAGATCTCATTAAAAGAGTTGGATTCGTAACCTATATGTAATAGCATAATACCAATCAACATTGTCACATAACAAGGCCTTGACTAACAACTCTATCTCTCCATAAGATTAGAGCACAATGCTGGCGAGACCAATGATTTATAGAGACCATCATCATTGTCTCTCAAGGTACACACTCCACCTGAGTGTTCATAGAGTATGACCTTCATTGGACTATTATTATCTTGGATAGGAACTCCTCAAAGAATATCGGTCCATGACTACTCTCATCTTGGATGCCCTACCACATCCTTAGAGAGTATTGGATGCCATATGTTTACCCAATACTCCATTCTGTTTTCCCAAGTGAAGAAAATAATTATGTGCCTATCTCTCCCTCTCAACTAGGGAGGATATATCAAATAAACCAACTTGTGTCTCAAATACATAAGCTTGTTTTTAGGAAGATGTTTTGTCAATATTTCAACTACCTATTCATCAGTTGAGATATACTGTAGCTACAATACACCATCTTGTACTAGCTTCTTAATATAGTGATACCATTTGTTGATAAGCTTTTTATTTTCATGAAATACTGGGTCTTCAGACAATCGTATACAACTGCTGTTATCACAATGTATCACTATAGGGTACATAGGTCCAGTAAATAGGCCGGATAACAACTTCCTTAACCAAACTGCTTCTCTGCTTACTTCAGAGGCTGCAATATACTCAACCTCAACACTACTCAAAGAAACTATATCTTTTTTTCTGCCTATACATGAGATCATGGAGGATCCCAAACTAAAACATCCTCCTATAGTGCTCCTTCCATCTTGCTCACTACCTCCCCAGTCAAAATCTGTATATCCAAGTAGTTTAAGATCATTCCTTCTATCATACTTTAGGAAGTAGTGTATGGTTCCTTGCAGATATTCCAGAATATGTTTTTCAGCTATCCAATGATCATGCTTTGGCTCCACTTGGATTTGACTGAGAAAATTTACTGCAAAGCATATGTCTGGTCAAGAATTCACCAAGTAAATGAGTGAACCGATCAATTTTCTATACTTGGAAAGATCTAACAGGCTCAATTCAGAACTCCTTATTCTTTTCAAGTTTGTGATCATCGGAGTTGTCATTGGCTTGTAATCCATCATGTCAAATCTATTCAACATCTTGATCACATACTTCCCTTGACCCGGATAAGTCTCATCAGGTCCTTACCGACTTCTAGTCCCAAATAGAAACGCATTAGCCCTAGATCCTTCATGTCAAATTCTACTGCTAATTTCTTCTTACATTCTTCAATTTGACCTTCTACACCTGTTAAAATAATATCATCTACATACAAAAGAATGATTACTGGTTCACCCTTCATAACCTTCATATAAAGGTTTGGATCAACAAAAATCTTCGTGAAGCCTAACCTCTAAAGGTATGCATTCATTCTAGCATACCATGCCCTTGGTGCTTGTTTAAGGCCATATAATGTTTTTTTTCAATCTTCAAACATATGCCTTTTTGTCTTTAACTTCAAATCCCAAGGGTTTCTCTATATAGACTTCCTCATAATTGTGCCATTCAAAAATGCAGTTTTGACATCCATTTAGTGGATGTTCCATCCCACTAGTGCTACCAAAGAGACGAACGAATGTATAGTTGTGTACTTTGTTGTTGGAGAAAATGTCTCTTCATAGTTGATGATTTCAAGTTGAGAGAAACCCCTAGCCACAAATCTTGCCTTATATTTTTTAATACTTCCATCTGTTGCATGTTTGATCTTATAAATCCATTTTGAAGTTACCACCGATTTGTCATCAGTCAGGCCTAGGCATGATCTCCCACACTCCATTCTTCATTATAGATTGATATTCTTCATTCATGTCATCCTTCCATTCTTGATGGCTGACAACTTCTTCACAAGTGGATGGATCTGCTTCTATTAGTTTTGTCATATAGGATTCAACACTAGTTGATGGCAGAAGGTCATGGAGCAACTCACAGCTCATGAAAAAACTAGTGCATCAAGTAGTGTTGACTTCAACCAATTAGGTCTATTTCTTGATTCGAGGATGACCACAGGTTGAACAGGTTCACTAGGACCTTCATCTTCATGGTGAGATTCTTCTTCTTCCCTGTCAATTTCCTCTTCAAATATTGGAAGTTCTTCATCATCAAAGT
This sequence comes from Pinus taeda, assembly GCA_000404065.3. NCBI lineage: Eukaryota > Viridiplantae > Streptophyta > Pinopsida > Pinales > Pinaceae > Pinus > Pinus taeda. Next base: position 141,732 of record APFE031070937.1, read on the forward strand.
CCATGGGAAGTTCCTTTGATTTATTGAATGCAATACTTTAATCAAATATGACATCTTGACTGAATTCTATATGATGTCCTTCCTTTATGTACGTTTTGTAGGCCTTAGAGGAGTTGTTATAGCCAACACATGTTCCTCTCATGCCTGATGGATCCAAATTATTTCTTTTTTCCTTCGATATATGAATATATACAAGATAACCAAAGATTCAGAGATGATCTACAATTGGTTTCTTCTTAGTGAATACTTCTTCAGGAGTTTTGTTATACAGTGGCATGTGGGGACTTCGTATTATGTAACCAGATCACAAAAGAAAAGAAAAGATAGATCAACGACTTCAAAATCAGCCTCTTCGAGGGGACAACCTCCTTTACATTACACAAATGAACAATTATTGATGATACAAATGAAAAAACCCCCTTTATATATATAGGAATCTAAGGGGTCACAATATAATCAAAGGTGACATAACAATAATAATAAAAGGGCACAACAGTAACAATAATGGGCTTCTATGGGGCACAATAATAACAATATAGGGACAATAGGGGCACAATAATAACAATAAGGGCTACAATGACAATAGTAATGGGGGAATCACTAGTATTATAGGGACCTAACATGCCCCTTTGCTTCAAAAAAGTGTTGTCCTCAATGCTTGAGTAGTTCTGGATGCTTTTGTATAAAATTATCACCCCCCCATGTGGAATCTTCAACGGGTAAGTTCTTCCACTTGATGAGATACTCCAAAATTGATCAATTTTGTAGCTATCGAGTTCTTGTTTCTGTGGCTTCTTCAGGTTCCAATATGATTTTTCCTTCCTCGTCAAGTTCTGGAAATATTGTTTGAATTGGGAGATTTTCACCCATAACCTTCTTTAAGCATGAAACATGGAAAACTAGGTGCACTTGGGAAATTGCAGGAAGCTCCAATTTGTATGCCATAATACCAATCTTTTGCAACACCTTGTACAAACTGTTATACTTTGGTGATAATTTATTATCCTTCTTAGCTTCCTTAAGGTACATTTTTTTATATGGTTTTAGCCGTAGGAGTACCAAGTCACCTACATCAAAACTTATGTCGCTGCGATTTTGTTCTGCCCGTTGTTTCATTCTATTTTGTGCCAAAGTGAGGTTATCCTTTAAGAGTTGGAGAACTTGTTGTTGATGATTTATGTGATCCTCCACTGCTTGAACGTTAGAATTTTCTCACCATAAATGGGGTCATTTTTGTTGTAGTATGGAAGGAAGTGTTATACTACCATTCAACCAAACAAAACCATTTGATCCATTGTGTCTATTTATCTGATACAAAGCAACGAAGATATCCTTCCAAACATTTGTTTACTATCTCAGTTTTCCCATTAGATTGAGGATCATAAGATGAGCTATGAGCTAACTGAGTACCAAGATAAGAAAATAATTATGTCCAAAAATTTCCAGTGAAAATGGGATCTCTGTTGCTTATAATAATCTTTCGGTTTCCATGTATCTTTTGAATGGTTTCCATAAATGCAATAGAAACTGTACTAGCTTTAAAAGGATGAGATAATGCACAAAGGTGCATATACTTGGTAAGTCTGTCAACTGCCACCATGATGACACTCTTTCCTTCGGACTTGGGTAAACCTGTGATAAAATCCATTGAAACCTCCTCCCAATGTTGGCTTGGAATGGATAAAGGTTGTAATAGACCCGAGGTCTTAATTGTTTCAACTTTATTTTGTTGGCAAATCAAAGATACTGCCACAAAATTTTGAATATCCAAATAAGGCCATCCCAAAAAAATTCCTTCTTAACCCTATGGAAAGATTTTAAAGATCTTGAGTGCCCTCATAAGGGAGAGGTGTGAAATTCCATAAGAACCTTGTATTTGAGTTGAGAATTCTTACATAGGTATAAGCGATCTTTGTACCATAACGAATCATTTTTCTAGCTAAATGTATCAGATGTATTGGGAACTTGTTGTAACTTTTGAATGGGTCCCCACACTTCTTCGTCATTCTTCCAGTCATCCCTTGCTTCATTTATCCAATCTGGTTGGATAATAGAAATTGCGCAAGGCAATGCTTCCACATCCTCATCCTTTCTTGAGAGTGCATCTGCGACAACATTTTGCTTGCCTTTTTTGTAGATGATTTCAAAGTCATAACCCAACATATTTGTGACCCATTTTTGCTTCTCTTCTGAAGATAATCTTTGTTCTAAAAAGTATTTAAGACTATCATTATCCGTTTTTACCTTGAAGAGTCTTCCCAATAGGTAGGGTCACAATTTCTTAAGTCCGTGTAGTATTGCCAACATTTCCTTCTCATAAATAGCTTTGTGTAAATACTTTCCTTTGATTGGATGAATTTCGAAAGAAATGGGTATTTCATCTTGCATTAAAACAACACCAATTCCATTTCCTGAGGCATCACATTCCTTAATAAAGGTTTTTGTGAATTCTGGCGTAGCTAAAACCGTTTCTTGGCACATTGCCTCTTTAAAATGTTCAAAGGCATTCGTTGTTTCTGGAGTCCATGAAAATGCATCTTTATTCAATAATATTGTTAGAGGTGCTGCTATTCTCCCATAATTATTAACAAACTTGCGACAATACCTTGTCAACACTTCATGGAATCAAATGAATAGCATGATCATGATCACAAATAGGTGGGAGGCCTTTGGGAGTCTCAAATACCTTGGAATGATTGTCTAAGAGTTTTTGGAGATCTGGTGAAATAGATGATTTCGATGTGGGAACCTCTAGCGAACATAATTGTGCAATTACACCTCGTTGTTCTTTATTTAGAAGATTTGTCATTCTGTTAGAGATGATTATCATTCCTGGTTTCCTTGCGACACTGCTTACTTCAACTTCCTTTCCTTCCGAAAACAATTTCATCAAAAGTTCTTGAAAATTAAAATCTATTGTACCCAAGGATTGTAGCCATTAGACTCCTAGTACAACATCAATACCACCCATTGGAATAGAAAGCATTGGGATATTCAATACATATTCTCCCATGGATAGCTTGATATTATGGCACATTCCAGAGCAATTTATGGTTCCTCCACTTGCAACCATCACTTGACACTTTGATGTTGGATATAGGAAGAAATTCAATTTCTTGGCTATCTTACAATGAATAAAATTATGGGTACTGCCTAAATCAATCAACAGTATTACCTTTTTCTTCTTGATATGTCCTTCTATCTTCATAGTTTGAGGAGTGGTAATTTCGGCCAATGCATTACAAGATATCGCTAGATTCATTTCTTCTTTATCTAGGGTTTGTTTCTAGTGTATATCCTCTTCTTTTGACATTTCTTGTTCCATTTCTTCCTCCTCTTCATAATATATGTAAAATAATTTCTTCTCAGCACACTTATGACATTTAGTGTATTTTCTATCACCAACTATAAAAAATCCCTTTTGTTCTTTTTTCTTCCAATTGTTGTGGTGTCAACCTTGTATGTTATGGAAGGATAGGGGCAACAACACTTCCATATTTATAGTGTGAGTGGTAGGCTTCCTTGTTGCCATAATTTTTCTTTCCATTTTTCTTGCCACCCTGAATGCCTTCTCCAATGAATCAGGTTCCCAAAGGCGAACCGCATGTTGGATGTTATCATTTAAAGTTCATATGAACACATCAATCCTATGCTCCTATGGAATATCTTTTACCCTTATATTTATTTTTTGGAAGTCCACAATGTGCTCCATAATTGAACCCTTTTGTTTGAGATTTATCAATTAGCTAAAAAAGGTATTGCTTTTTGTATCCTCATAATGTGCTATCATTTCTTCCATAAAAATTGCCCAAGTGACAATATGTTTATGAGAGCAAAGCCATCGATACCATACAAACTGATTTGGTTCCAAATATAAAGTTGCAATGCGTACATTTTGTCTATTTTGCACATTATGGAGATCAAAATATTGCTCCATCTCTAGTATCCATGTTACGGGTTCCTTGCCATCAAACTTCCTCATATCGATCTTTGGAACATGGTGGCTCTTCAATCCAACATTAGAGTCTATGAAATCATGATTAACATTCTTTTGTTCTCATCATGAGTTTCCTTTACTACCCTTTCGCCATTAGTAAGCATTTCTTGTAGCAACTTTGTCAAATCTGTCTTCAAATCTTGCATGTTGCCTTAAGTTTTTCTTTTATACCATCCATCTTAGCTTCCACGTCATTCAACTTAGTTTCCACGCCTTTCTTTAAACCATCCATATTAGCTTTCATGCATTTCTTTAAACCATCCATCTTAGCTTCCATGCCATCCATATTAGCTTCCACGCCTTTCTTTAAACCATCCATCTTAGCTTCTGTTACTTTTTGTGAGAGTGAATTTTGTTGCACTTGGTCTCGTAATATTGATATCTCATGTTGCATTTGTTCCTCTTCTTCATGCGTCATGCTAGATATTTCAGGTTGCTTACTAGGTGTTTCCATTTTCTTTCTTTGGGGCACCAATTAATGATAATTATGCTTCACTATGCCCTTTGAATTCCTTAAAACTATTTTTTCAAACCAAACTTAAGCAAAATTTAAAAAAAACTACACACATTTGTTCACTTTTTAGGAGCTCAATATTGAATCTACTGTATCTCTATAATTTTGGATCTCCAAGATATGAAATTGCATCTGCGGTAGCCCTTTGAGTTCTCTTTCCAACCCTGCAAGTCTGTTCAAGATTGGATTCTCCAAGGAAGATTTATGCCAAATCTCCCAAGATGACCTGATTATAGACTGGTTCGATAGAGCAAACTTGTATGAAGTGCCACGTGTCATTGTTTCGACCTTAGGAATTGAAACCAATACATAGAAAATTACATGCCATGTGTTTCTGTAACTATTTACAAAATTTCAATTTGATGCTCAGAGAGAAAGTTGTGACGATTTTCCCCAGGTCACTTATTTGAGATATAATTTGGGAGCCTGCAGACTCCTAACTTCCTTGTGTCCTATCTCCGAAAATATAGCGAGAAAAGATATGAAATTCAGAGCCGAGGTTCATCGAGATTTTAGATCAAATCAGTTTTAATTTAAGTTTCTGAAACGTCATGGAAGAAAAGTTATAACGAAAATGCCATGATGACCTATTTGGAGCAGCGAAACCCTAGAATCTAAAGGTTCTGATACCAAATGTTATGTAACCAGCTCCCAAAATATAAGAAAGGATAGACCAATGACTTCAAAATCAGCCTCTTCGAGGGGGAAACCTTCTTTTCATTACATAATTGAACAATTCTTGGATGATACAAATGAAAAAACCTCCTTTCTAGATATAGGAGTCTAAGGGGTCACAATATAATCAAAGCTAACATAACAATAATAATATAAGGGCACAACAATAATAATAGTGGGCTAGTATGGGTCACAATAATAAAAATATGGGGACAATAGGGGCACAATAATAACAATAATGGATACAATGAAAATAGTAATGGGGGAATCACTAGTATTATAGGGACCTATCACTTTGATTTTGAATATATACAGTTGTCTTCGTGGCTTCTCCCCACAGAAACTTTTTTAGATCTTGACCATGTAACATTGCTTTTACACTTTCTTCAATGGATCAATTCTTTTTCTCTGTAACTCCATTTTGTTCTAGATTATATGGGACTATCAACTCCCTCTTAATCCCAGATTCCATATAGAAGGCTATAATTTCCTTGGATGTATACTCGCCTCCATTACCAGATCTTAATATCTCGATTTTCCTTTCTGTAAGGTTTTCTACTTCAACTTTGGATTCTTGAAATTTTGTAAATAATTCATCCTTGGATTTCATCAAGTAAAACCAATTTTTCCTTGAATGATAATCTATAAATGTGACATAATATAGATGAACTCCAAGTGATTTTGGAGTCATAGGACCACATACATTAGAATGAATAAGATCCAAGATTTTTTTTGACCGTGAAGCACTGCTTCCAAATGGTTTCTTGGTATTCTTACCCAATGCACATACTTTGCATATTGCTTCATGATATTCGTTCAATTAGGGGATTCCTTCTACTATAGAACTTAGATTTGGAAGGATTTTGAAATGAAGATGGCCAAGCCTTCTATGCGATAACTGACATGAACTGTTTTCAATGTGAACCAAATCTTGTGCAAGAGGAGACATCAACCTGTAAAGCCTTCCTTCACTCATACCAATTATTATAGAATTCTCTATGCTTGAGTTTTTACTCCATACTACAACTCTTCCATCAATGAAAGATACTCTATCACCCTTATATTCTATACTTGAAATAGAAAGTAAAAACTGGAACAAATAGGACGTTGTTGAGATGAATGTTGCTTCAATTTTCTAGTTCTATAGATGTAGATTCAATTCCTCTTACAAGATAGCTCTTATTATCTCCATGTTCCACTAAGTAAGGATATTTTCCCTTTGATAATGTCTTCAATCATTTGTGATGACTAGTCATGTGTCTAGATGCACCACTATCAATTACCCAAATATTTTCATCTTGGAATGTGCCAGTGAGTGTTGAGAAGAGTCCTTCATCCTTTGTCTTGGCTCCTTCCTTCTTTGTAGTGAATATAAGATTCCATGCTTCCTTGATGCCTCTTTTGAGATGGCTCGCTATTTTTGAACACTTCTTGAGGGGCTTCCTTAATTCAATAGAGATATTCATAATTCGCTTAGTTAACCTTAGCTCTGATACCATGTTGAAATTCTAAAGGGCCATGATTATAGATATTTCTCTTTACTTGATAATTGATTGTGATGCCTTTTTACTTATTAGCTTTGTTGCTTATTATTATATGTGTGTATCATCAAACAAAAACCAAAATAAGAAGAATAAGAATGAAAAATATAGGTTGAAATCCAGAGCCAAAACCTCTCCACATGATGAATTCCAAGACCTTAAGACTGACTTCAGAACCCTCCAATACCAAGACCAAAATATATGGATGATGTGCTAACCTTGATCCCATCAAACCCAGTCAAATCTCTTCTAGTATCACTTCTTCGACCTCCAACTGCAAAAATTTCGCCCTCCACTGTAGATCTAAAATTTTTCCCCGCCCAATAGTTGTTGGAAATAATATTGAGAGGGGGGTGAATCAGTATTATCTGATCAATAATTTTATTTCCCAAATAGATTTATATATGCTACTTCAGTGAAGTGAACTAGCATGTACACCCAACTGTGCTTAAAGAAATCACCGTATATGCAGAGAACTTGTGATTTAGATAATTTATCATTGTTGAGCTTAAACAATATATCAGAGATTTATTAGACAATGCAGTAAAAGTAGAATAAAGCATCACACATAAGCACCAAGATTTAAGGTGGAAACCCAATGTGGGTAAAAACCACCTGCTACTGTCGTCTCTGTCTTCTTTTAATAATAAGAAAATCTGTTTACAATCTTGTACTGGTGCAAACTCATACCAATACACAGGCTTCTACTTGGAGAAGGTTACAACCTTCTATCATTTTCCAGCCTCTACTGGAAGGGAGCTATAACCCCCTAGCTCTTGTACTAGCCAATATGTTTACTAGTACGTAGGTGTCAGCCTACATAAAACTCCACTCTTCCACCAAGGACCACATTTCATGAATTTTCAGATTGGATACACCTAGATCACAACACCACAAGCTGAAGGCCACGTTTCATCAAATTTTTACACTGGACCCATCAAATCCTTTTAAACTTACACTGCATCAACCAATATTCAGTTAATCTGAACAATCAGATCACTGACACCAGAACACTGTGCTGAAACCAGAACCTTGCATCATCATCCAGAACCAACTATAACCTCAAAAATCATGCATTAGAGTGTATATGCTACTTGGTTGAACCCAACCTGTGTGTATACACTTCTTCCTTTAACGCAACCTGCGTATATCTCTAAAGATACTGAATCATAAACTTCTGAACCACAGATTGTACCAATAAGTGATAATCTGAAGATCTACTGTCATATTACAGAGTTCAAAATAGATAGCAACAAGGATCACCCTTCCTTCTCAATCAATCAATCAATCAGACTCAATTTCCTTATACAACAACTCTACATTCAGATCTAAGAAGACTTCATTGACAGACATCAGTAAAACAACAGAATTTGATCAGATAGATCAATCACATATGAAAAGAAGCTTTTCTTTTTGTATATGCTACTAGGAATAGTCGAACCTGCATGTACACGCCCTTTGGCTGAGATGAACCTGCATACAGATCTGCAAATTTTGACTCAGAAATTTGCTGCAATTCCAGACTCTAGACAAACCCAGATCATGATAGATAACAAATAGAACAGGCGCAAAACATCAGGTCTGGTCTCAACCACTATCAGATCATTCAAGAATAAGTCATTTCAAGTTTCATGATTCCTGATCCAATTTTGAACTCAAGGTGCACATGAATATTTCAGATCTAGTCCCAAACATAACCCTGCAACATAATATATATACTTCAGATAGAAGTATTCCTTAGAATCTCATTACTTGCACACTATGGCCTAATGATCTTCTCCTCCTTATATACTCTTAGACCTTTATCAGTACCTTGGACCAAAACCAATTAGGACCAATACCTTGGACCCAATACCTAGGGTCAATACCTTGGACCAAATTCCTCGGACCAATTACCTTGGACCAAAATACCTTGGATCAAATACCTTGGACCAAAATACCTTGGATCAAATACCTTGGACCAAATTTTTTTTTTCCAACATGTACACACTTTTCCTCATGTGAAAGTGCGTGTATACGTTATACGCTACTTTAGACAAAGTGAACCAGCATATACCTCTCTTTCTTCGTTCTTTGGAGTATGATCTGTAATCCTTTGCTGTTGAATTGCTGCACTGTGAACTTTCATTTGAGTGAGTTGCCATCAAGGACAACACCTGTATCATAATGCCAACAATCTCCCCCTTTGGACTTGATGGCAACAAAAACACCAAGACACTCTCCCCCTTTGACATCAAGGGCAAAGGGCGGACCAAGATATTCTCTCCCCTATGCTGTTCAGGCTCCCCCTAAGTACATGCTAAATTGTTTGATTGAGCTCCCCTGTGTACATGCTGAGATGCACTGAAACTTTCCATGATCCCCCTGAGCACAAGCAAAGTCTGCAAAAATTTTCTCCAAAAGAATAACATGACTCCATAACTCAACTATGTGAGTATGACCTTCCTATCACCAATTACTCATACATGCATCCATCTCCCAACCAAGTGGGGATATACAAAATTTGACTCATCCACCCAACCAAGTGGGGATATGCCAATTGTTTATACATGACAGAAATATAATTATATCATCCATCCCATGCAAAGTGGGGATACAAATTACATCATTTGTCCAATAGGACTCATTAAAATGTATGAGAAGACATATCACACCCTAGACTTTTACATGACTTAAGCAACAAAAGGTATAAATATCTAAAGCCATAGTTGGACTCAGTAACCATAATGCCAAAAATGCAGAATTTTAGTGAAGGCTAATGCTCCCCCTGAACCTGTGCAAATTGTGCATTGTTAACAAGTCAATGATCAAGGCATCTTTGTTAGTAAACAGGGCATATCAATAGACTGTAATCATCAACATCAGAAAAACACCCATATCAGAGCCTGCCCCATTGTTTTTCTTGTCTGAAAAACATATACGCTACTTGAACCACAGAAACCCACGTGTGTACGCGATTCTACTTCATGAAACATGCGTATAAACCTTTCTTTGAAAAATTGGATTTAACAGTAGGATGATTCAACAACTACTCCCAACTTTTGTATGAGATATTCAAATGTTTCTTTGGATAGTGGTTTAGTGAATATATCAGCAACTTGTTCTTTGGAGGGAACATACTCCAATTTGACCTTTTGTTCAAGCACTTGTTCATGTAGAAAATGGTATTTGATGGGTATGTGCTTGGTCTTGGAGTGCATGACTAGATTCTTTGAAATACTAAAGGCACTTGTATTATCACATAGAATGGACATGGGTGGAGTACATGTGATCTAAATGTCTTGCAAGGTTTGCATCATCTAAAGTAGTTATGCGCAACAAGATGAAACAACCACATATTTTGCTTCAGCTGCAGATAAATCAATTGAACTTTGTTTCTTGCTGAACCAAGACACTAACCTGGAACCCATATAGAATGCACCACCACTAGTGCTTTTTCTGTCATCAACACTTCCTACCCAATCTGCATCTATATATGCATGAAGAGTAAGACCTGCATCTCTAGGATACCATAAACCAAAGTCCTGAGTTCCTTGAAGATATCTGAAAATTCTTTTGACTGCTTGAAGGTGTGATTCCTTTGGATTTTCTTGGAATATTCGAACTATTCCTACCCCATGCATGATGTCAGGTCGGGTAGCTGTTAGATAAAGCAGACTGCCAATCATGGATCTGTAAGTTAGTTGATGTACTGCTGCTGATTCATCATTTGAGCTGAGACTACATCCTGTTACCATTGGGGTACATATGGGTTTAGAATCTTCCATTTTGTACCTTTTCAAGATCTGTTTGAGATATTTTATTTGTGAAAGAAAAATACCATCTTTATTTTGTTGAACTTGTAGACCAAGAAAATAGGTAAGTTGATCAAGCAAGGACATTTCAAATTCTTTCTGCATTACTGAAACAAATTTCTGACTCATGGATTCTTCATTGCTACCAAAAATGATATCATCAACATAAATAATAATAATTAGCAATTTATCAGTTTCAATCTTTGTATATAGATTGCTATCTGCTAAATCTTTTGTAAAAACCTTGTTGGTGTAGATATTTGTCAAAGCGGTAATACCAGGCCCTTGGAGCTTGTTTCAGACCATAAAGGGCCTTTTTGAGTCTACATACAAGTTTTGCATCATTTCCAAGAATGAATCCTTCTGACTGTTCAATTTAAACTTCTTCTTCTAAATCTCCATTCAGGAAGGATGATTTTACATCCATTTGGTATACTTTGAATTTATGAAAGCTAGAAAGAGAAAGAAACATCCTTATGGCTTCAAGTCTGGTAACAGGTGCAAAAGTTTCTTCAAAATCTATACCTTCTTGTTGAGCATACCCTTTACAAACAAGTCTGGCCTTATTTCTAATTACTTCTCCATTTTCATTCAGCTTGTTTTGAATATCCATTTAGTTCCTATAATATTTTTATCATGAGATCTAGGAACTAATTCCCAAGTATCATTTTTTTCAATTTGCTCAAGTTCTTCATCCATGGCCTTGACGCAACATTCATCTTTGCATGCTTCTTTTACATTTTGAGGTTTGGTGGAGGATAGTAATGCTAGATAGCTTAAGGTCCTTGTAATAGTTTTTCTTGTCTGTACACCTGATCTGAATATGAAACTACTTGTAAATTCTTAGCAAGGTATTCAATTCAGTAAACATACATGTTTAAGTGATGTACTTGTCTTGCAGATAAAAACAAAAGAAATTTTCAGTTGTTTATGACCCATTTAAGTATAGCATAATTATTTCCTTTTTCTGTTTAACACACTAAAACGAATTTGTTCTGCAAAATAACTCAACCATAGATGCAAAAGAAGTCGATGAAGCAGTTCACCCCTCTTGGGCTACATCTGCTGGGTCCAAGGCTCCCAAATGGGCATGTCCTCGTTTTGATTAAAAGCTCAAAATGATTGTACATCTGAATACAAACCTTAACAAGTGAAATGGATTGTAAAAATGGATTTAGAATGCTCAAATCAGTCAGGAATGACTATTGGTTCTCATCTAATGGGTACCTGCAACCCTATACAACTCCCACAATATTGGGCCCTAGTGGCTCCTAGAACTTCCATGGAGAAAAAAACAATTGCAAATGACCTCTAATTGCTCTCTAACCTATGCCAATGGCTTCAACATTATCTGATTACTCGAAATAAAAAAAAAAAATTCGTCCAGAAAGGACTTTCCTAGCCAAAGTTATGGCCATTTACTCCCAACTGCCAGTTGATCCTAGAAAGAATCCAGCTAGCTTTAGTTGGAGTCCAGTTAAAGCCACCAATTATGGCAGACCCACCCAAATCTGGCACTCTGCTAAAAATCCACCAATCTAATCGCTCATTAATCGGGCGTTAACTATTACATGCGAGCGAGTTTGTGGGGAGGTGGTTAGGTGCCTAGGATTTAGCGTCAACCCTTTAATGACTCGGTTAGTTAATTGTAGTCGGGCCTGGGTTTCTGGCATATGTGACCACGTTCAACCATATTAAACATTAACCTTTGCATTATCCGCTAGCGGGTAGGGCTTAAGCCTTGGGTTCTGGTGTGGTGGTTGCATGGATGGGGGTTGGCCCCCTACAGACCCCACCCAATTTAAGTTTAAAACTTATGTATAGTTCCACCCGCTTTCATAACAGATCTTCTCCCAGTGGCGTGTTGGTAGAGTGCTGCCCTGTTACAAGGGAGGTCACAGGTTCGATCCTCCACACCTCCAAAAACCTTGTAACATGCCAAAAGACTCGTGAACCTGGGGCCATGTGGCAGCCTCTAGGCTTGCCACATGGCGCCCTCCAATTGGATGCAAAACTGGAATATTCTACGTTAAATTTTTTGAAAAAAATTCAAAATTTCAGCGTTATTGGACAATTTTTCTTTTTGGCATAACTTCATCATACAGAGACTATTTTTCAAATCGTTCGTAGCGCCAGAATCAGGAGGACGAGATCTATCCGGTCGTTCAGGTTCGACACACTTTTGAACACTTTGAAATTTAAGCTATCACTAAAGTCCTAGATCAATATCTGATCACTCCTTTCCATTAGGATCTTTTGGACCCCAAAAGACTGATATACTGATCTGAACAGTAAATGAGAGTATAACACCCTCTTATTTCAGCCTCTATACACTTGCCTACATAGCCAGTGCCTTTCAACAAAAACTCGAAGGTAGAAGAAACTTCCCTTCCTGAATGCACTTGTCCTCCTGTCAAGAACTGTCTTCATTGAACTCATTTAGGATTTACAGAAGGTAGCTGAACATGGCTTTCAAGCCACTTCCATGAAAAAGTCACAAATGTAACCATGGCAACTTTTGTTGCTACAAATATTCTTCTATAGATGATGTTGAAAGAAGATAATAACTTGATGAATAAATTCTTGTTTCAACAAAAGAAACATCTTTCACATCTTGTGAATTAACATTGGATCTATACATCATGTTTACAAATGATCGATTAAATCACAAGTCGACAAAATCATGCCTTTCAAACATTTGACCCTTCAAGTCAAGCATGTACAAAAAGAATTTAAACGATGCTTTTATAAAGATGAAACACTTCATCATTTCTCCTCTTTACAATCTTGGAGATCAAATTAACTTTTTCCAAGTCAAATTACATTACATGCAAGGTTAAAAACAAAGTAATCAACCCTTCAAGTTAATCACACATACATGTTTAAAATACAAAGAAATCATCATGATCCCCGTGCTCATGCATATCATTCTCATGCATGTAGTTTATCCTTCAACTTTCTCTTAAGTACAATCATAAGTACAATATTCTCAATCACATGTACATGTACTTTCAAAGCTAAAACAAATATAAATTTTGATGCGATAGAGTGAGTCTCATACTCAACTTTTCCATCCTACAACTTGCATTCCCTTAAAAAAGAAATGCATTCAATCAAAAGACATGCAAATTTAATTGGATAAGAATTCTAACCATTTCTTACCAATCCATTTCAAAGGCGCTTCCTTTAACTGCACATCGATATCAACATGTGTATCATCCTGACATATATCAATGATGGAAACTTCCTTCCCATTCTTGCCATACTCTTTCTCCAGTTTCTTCAATTTTTATGGAAGCATTGTTAGATTCAGAGTCTAACACCTTTGAGTAGTATGTCCTTGCTTATGGCAATAAGTGCAACACATGTTCATCTTCTTGATAGCATGATTTGCATTGTTCAATGGAACTTTGGCTTCTTACCTCCTTTCCTTCAAAAGTTTCCTATATGTTGCCATTCTTTTTCAACATCTAGAAACACTATGGTTAACCAAACCACAAAAGAACATGCAATTCTTTTCCAATGCTTGTGTGGAAATGTTCCATGCTTTACATGATCAAGGGAAGTGTGATGGAAATCAGATTTATACCTTTTTCTTTCACCTTCATTACCTTCATAAGGAGGTGAATCGAAAGAAGAAGAAGCTCCCTTTAGAACACTATCAATCCCTTCAATGGTTTTAGGGCTTTCACCACTTTCTTGTTCAAGTGCATGCTTAAGCACATCTTCTTCCCGCAAAGCATGTTTCAAACTATTGCATTCCTCAAGGATACAACCTTGAGATAGAGAACCTGAAATGAAAATCCTTCTAGGAACTATTTCAATTTCCATCATGGCTGCTTTGGAACTTTCTCCATAAGATTGTCCATAGCCAAGACCCAAATACTTAGGGCTTACCTCAACCGTTATTGGCTCAACTATACCCTGTGCATGTTTTCCCAATCCTTTTCCTTCATATCCCATTTTTGACATCAACTTGGACCCTATGCCTCTGGTATGTTTTTCAAAAGAACCAACATAAACATTCTTATAAGAATTTGAAGACAAACTAGAATTGTTTACCTCTTCTTCAAGCTGATACTTGGCTAAGGCTTCTTTGCCAACAAGGAGTTGTGTCTCCAACTCATACATCCTTTCCAGATTCATGTTTGCAATATGAAGTTGGCCTTCCATTTCCTACAATTGGTCAAAAAGCATTTACTTCTCTTCCCTCATGTAACTGCTCTTGAAGTCTAGAGCTCTGCCTTTCATCCTCATATATTTCTCTCACCATATTCATCATGATGAAAAATTCATGCTTCAAGCCTTCATCAAGGAATCTTGTGAAGGAGGAAACTTCACTTGATGAAGTTGTCATTATGATGTCAATGAACAAATTAACTTCAACAATGTTCTTAAAGCTTTCCAAAACAAATGACAAAGCTTTTCAACCCAAATGGCTTTACAACCATCACATATTCAAGCAGCCAATAATACAAAAATAAAGTGAAAATCTTGTTCAGCCAGCCATCAACAAATCAACTCAAGTGAAATTCTTGTAGTGATTTTGAGAACCTTTGGGTTAAGGAAAATATCTGCTATTCCTTTTTGTCTTCTCCAAGACTTAGCTAATCAGTAGCTTTTGTTGAGGCTCTTGAGGGTGAATCTGAAGGTGGATATAATGGCACCCTGGCCCTCCTTGACTAAGGATTCTCTCGTTCTCTAGTCAAATGTCCTTCCCCTCTCTGAAGTTTTAGCCTGGTAAGCATAAAAAATTGCAAGACAGTCAAAATATTCTTGCACAAAAACAATCAAAAGACAACTACACTAGAGATTGATTGAACAGAGCATTTATCTACTTTGCAATTGTATAACAAGAGCATTTTGAAGGCTACCTGGCTTATTTCAGGCTCTGTCTATAGTTTAGTTGACTGCTTTTGATATAAAGAAATGACAACATAGCTCTGATACCAACTTGATCTGAATATGAAACTATTTGTAAATGCTTATCAAGGTATTCAATTTAGTAAACATACATGTTTAAGTGATGTACTTGTCTTGCAGATAAAAAAAAAAGAAATTTTCAGTTGTTTATGACCCATTTAAGTATAGCATAATTATTTCCTTTGTCTGTTTAACACACTAAAAGGAATTTGTTCTGCAAAATAACTTAACCACAGATGCAAAAGAAGTTGATGAAGTAGTTCACCCCTCCCGGGCTACATCTGATGGGTCCAAGGCTCCCAAATGGGCATGTCCTCGTTTTGATTAAAATCTCAAAATGATTGTACAATTGAATACAAGCGTTAACAGGTGAAATGGACTGTAAAAATGGATTCAGAACACTCAAATCAGTGAGGAATGACTACTCGTTCTCATCCAATGGGTACCTGAAACCCTATATAGCTCCCACAATACTGGGCCCTAGTGGCTCCTATAACTTCCACAGAGCAAAAACACCCGCAAATGAACTTTGATTGCTCTCTAAATTGTGCCAATGGATTTAGCATCATCTGATTACTCAAAATAAAAAAAAAATCGTCCAGAAAGGACTTTCCTAGCCAAAGTTATGGCCATTTACTCCCAACTGCTAGTTGGTCCTAGAAAGAATCCAGCTAACTTTAGTTGGAGTCCAGTTAAAGCTGCCAATTATGGCAAACCCGCCCAAATGTGGCGCTCCGCTAAAAATTTGCCAGTCTAACCGCGCATTAACCGCGCATTAACCGGGTGTTAACTGTTACATGTGAGTGGGTTTGTGTAGCGGTGGTTAGGTGCCTAGGATTTAGTGCCAACCCTTTAATGACTTGGTTAGTTAACTGTAGTCGGGCCCGGGTTTCTGTCATATGTGACCGCGTTCAACCGCATTAAACATTAACCTTTGCATTATCCACTGGCAGGTAGGGCTTAAGCCTTGGGTTCTGGCATGGTGGTCGCATGGACAGGGCTGGCCCCCTACGGGCCCCACTTAATTTAGGTTTAAAACTTATGTATAGTTCCGCCCGCTTTCATAACAGGTCTTCCCCCAGTGGCGTATTGGTAGGGCGCTGCACTGTTACAAGGGAAGTCACAGGTTTGATCCTTGCGCTTCCAAAAACCTTTAACATGCCAAAAGACTCGTGAATTTGGGGAGGCTTGCCACATGGCACCCACCAATTGGATGCCTAATCGGAATATTCTTGGAATATTCCAAGGAATATTTTATGTTAATTTATTTTGAAAAAAATTCAAAATTTCAGTGTTATTGGACACTTTTTCTTTTTGGCATAACTTCCTTATACGAAGATTGTTTTTCGAACCATTCACAGCGCCCGAATCAGGAGGACGAGATCTATCCGGTCATTCAAGTTCGGCACACTTTTAAACACTTTGAAATTTGAGCTATCACTGAAGTCCTGGATTAATATCTAATCAACACCTGCCTCTTTTTCCCCTAAAATTTGAGTTTCTGGATGATTTTTCTGAACATACATGGACGAAGTCTTTTCTTCTACCATTATCTCTTATTCTGGTGCTTCATTGGTTTGTTCTTCAATATGATTTTGATTTTAGGTGGGAAAATAATCCCCATATTCTTCATTGTCATAATCTTCTATTGATTTTATCTGTTTGGATTTTTGCATGCTTCATCGACTACAACATCAATGCTTTCAACAAATTTTCCAAGTCTTTTATTATAACATTTATATCCTTTACTTTTGGAAGAATAACTTCATCTACTCTGGGTTCAAACTTACAAAGTTTTTCATTAGTCCTCTTGATATAACATTTGCTTCCAAAAACTTTGAAGTATTTTACAGTAGGAGTCTTACCATACCAAGTTCATGTGGAGTTTGAGTGCTGTTTACCCGAACATTTGCTTGGTTTAAAATAGTTACGACAGCGAATGCTGCTTCACCCCAAAAGGTTACAGGAGTTCCAAATTCATCTAGTATAGCTTGTGCCATTTGTTGAACTGTTTTGTTCATTCTTTCTACCACACCATTTTTCCGAGGAGTCCTTGTGGTGGAGACTTTCCTTTTTATTCCATGTTGTTCACAAAAGTCAAAGAATTCATCAGAGGTAAATTCCCCTCCTCAACCATATCTGAGGTATTTGATTTTTCGATCTAATTCATTTTCAACCAAAGCTTTGAAGGCTAGGAATTTTCTAAAAGCTTCGTCTTTATGCTTTAGAAGACCTATCCAACAGATTCTTGAAAAATCATCAACGAACAAAATAAAGTATTTTTCTCCACGAGGTGACTTTTTCCTTGATGGTCCACATAAATCAGTATGGACAAGTTCAAGAGGCTTACTAGTTGACCCTTCTTTTTCCATGAAGTGAACTTTGGTTTGCTTGCCGATTCGACATGGTATTCATATTGCATTTTCTGGGATGCTGATATCTGGGAGATCATGAAAAACCTTGAATCTACACGCTTTTCTTACTTGAGAAAAGCTTAGATGTCACAATCTTCTATGCCACAACCAATTTTCATCATTTTTGCTTAGATAAAACTGTTGTTGTCTTCCCTTGAGTATGTATAATTTGTTTGAAGTTCTTGTACCTTTGATCACAGTCTCTCCTGTATCAAGCTCACGAACAACACATCCATTTGATTGAAACACCACTTCATTTCCTTGATTACACATTTAACTAACACTCAACAGGTTATGCTTTAAACTGTCTACATGCATAATATTTCCAGCTTTAACCTTTTCTTTCAAGAAAACAGAGCCTTTACCTTTTATGATAGCAAGAGTGTCATTTCCATATGAGACATTCTTTTCCTTTTCTGAGGCATTATATGAGTGAAGTTTTTCTTTGTCACCTGTCATGTGTTTTGAGCATCCACTGTCAATGCACCACGATTTTCTTGTCCTTCTGCATACAAGGCTATACCACATCTTTCTGTTTGAGATTCTTTCCTTCTCCATATCTTCGGATTTAATGGAGTTTGCTCCTTTTGAGATGTTTGCCGAAATTTTCTCTTGCATTCAAATTCTTCATGACCAAAGTTGTTACAGATTGAGCATTCTATTTCATTTTCAAGAAGAGAAAAGTTATTATAGGAACTTTTCTTGATCCCTACTACATTCCTTTGATTTTGTGCTTCTCTAGTCATGATAGTTTTGTAAGCAACACATTGAGCAACTTTCTGTCCAAAATTATGACATGAAAAACATTTCCCATTAAAGAAGTTCCTGCAACTATCGAATTTATTAACCGGGTGATTGTAGTTTCTATTGATATTTATCTTTGGAGCAAATTGAGTATGATTTACCTGAGGTTGGTTGTGGCTTCTATTCATCCTTGGAGTAAATTGAGTTTGATTTACCTAGTGATCTGCTTTATGCCTTCGCTGAAGATTGTCATGCTGTTCATTAGTCTTGGTTGCATCAAGATAGCTTTTGGTGGAAGTTCATGACTTCTGTGATTGAGATGCTTCTTCAATATATCCAAGACCTATCTTTATCAGAGGAGAACATTGAACTTTGATAATTTCATTTAAATTTTATGATCCTTTAGCAAATCTAATATTGAGAGATTTCATTTTCTTAAGATCCTTTCTTAGACCCACAATTTCACATTCTAGTTTTTCATTGTGTTTTTCCTTTTTAGCAAGTTGGTATGTCAAGGTATCTATAATCATATTCTTTTCTTCTAAACAGATTTTGAGTTTAGATATTTCTTCATGAAGGTCTTCCTCTTCTAAAACATCCCAAAAATTATCATCGTCATAAGCCATGAGAAGTCTGTAATCTTATCCAGTTTCATCTTCATCACTATTAGATAAACCATCGCTATCTTCATGAGTATAGTAACTCCATTTATTCATAACTTGTTTTCTATTCCCTTTTGCATATTCCTTTCCTTTTTCAAATTTATCTTTATGAGGACATCTGGCAGCATAATGACCGACTCTGCCACAAGAAAAGCATTTGAAGGGTAACTTACCTCTAAACCTTCCAGAACCCCGTTGAAGCTTGTTGACAAAGTTTACCTCCTCTTCTTCTTGTGAAATATGTTTAGATTCATTGTGTTCTTCCTTTCCTTTCGCTAAAGCTTTGAATGCGGCTTCTCTCATATCTGATGGTCCTCCTTTTCTCATCTCAAAGGCAATTAAGATTCCATGAAGCTGTGTCATAGTGATATTTTGCAGATCCTGTTTTTCTTCTATGGCAGATACTTTGGGTTCAAATTTAGCAGACAAGGATCTCAAAACTTTCTCAAATAAGGTAACTTCCTTAATTTCTTCACCCAGATTCTTCATACAGTTGACAACCTCATCTATACGTAGGAAGTAACTAGCTATACTTTCATCACTATGCATCTTAAGAGTTTGATACTGAATTTTGAGAGTTTGAAGCTTAACGTGTTTTAGCTGAGAGTCTCCTTCGTAGCTCAAAACGATTTTGTCCCATATTTCTTTGGCTATTTGAGATGCATGAATTTGACAAACTCTAATTGTGACAGACTTCCCAATAGAGTATTGACAACTTTGGCATTGGTTTCATATTGATTTTTACCTGCCGTATCTGTAGGAATTGTTGTTGGAAATGTATATCCTCCTTCCACAATTTCCCAGACATCCGTTCCAAGCGATTGTAGATAGGTTGTGGTTCTTATTTTCCAATAAACAAAGTTTCTCCCATCGAAGATTGGCGGTCTGATGGATCCCATGCTTTCTTGATTATTCATGTTGATGGATCTCCCTTCAAGCGATAAAGCTTCTTCTGAAGGACCTGCTTTGATACCAATTGTTGGAAATAATATTGAGAGGGGGGTGAATCAATATTATCAGATCAATAATTTTATTTCCCAAACAGATTTATATACGCTACTTTAGTGAAGTGAACTAGCGTGTATACGTGACTGTGCTTAAATAAACCAGCGTATATGTAGAGAACTTGTGATTTAGACAGTTTATCATGTGTTGAGCTTAAACAATATATTAGAGATTTATTAGATAGTGCAGTAAAAGCAGAATAAAGCATCACACATAAGCAACACACATCAACACCAATATTTAAGGTGGAAACCCAATGTGGGTAAAATCACCTGCTGATGTCATCTCTATCTTCTTTTAATAATAATAAAATATGTTTACAATCTTGTACTGGTGCAGACTCATACTAGTAAGCAGGCTTCTATCTACAAAAGGTTACAACCTTCTCTCATTTTCCAGCTTCTACTGGAAGGGAGCTACAACCCCCTAGCTCTTGTACTAGCAAATATGTTTACTAGTACGTAGGTGCCAACCTACAGAAAACTCCACTCTTCCACTAGGGACCATGTTTCATGAATTTTCAAACTGGATACTCCTAGATCACAACACTACAAGTTGAAGGCCACATTTCATCAAATTTTCACAATGGACCCATCAAAGCCTTTTAAACTTAAACTGTTTCAAGCAATATTCAGTTAATATGAATAATCAAATCACTGACACCAGAACACTGTGCTGAACCTAGAATCTTGCATCATCATCCAGAACTAGTTGTAACCTCAAAAATCATGCATTAGAGTGTATACACTACTTGGTTGAACCCAACCTGCATGTATATGCTTCTTCCTTTAACCCAACTTACGTATATCTCTAAAGATACTGAATCTTAAACTTCTAAACCATAGACTGTACCAATCAATGATATTCTAAAGATCTACTGTCATAATACAAAGTTCAAAATAGATAGCAACAAGAATCACCCTTCCTTCTCAATCAATCAATCAATCAATCAGACTCAATTTCCTTATACAAGAGTTCTACGTTTAGATCTAAGAAGACTTCATTGACAAACAACAGTAAAATAACAGAATTTGATCAGATAGATTAGTTAGATCTAAAAAGAAGCTTTTCTTTTTGTATACGCTACTTGGAATAGTCGAACCTGATAAAAATGGCAATGTTTATATTAATAAAATAAAACCCACTGGTCAGCTCGACGAAAGAGAGTCTGAACCAGGAGAGTATGGCTCTGCAGAATGCTCTACATTGTTCATGCACATTACACATTAAATAGAAAACATGGTTTTAGGGAAGTTAGAACAACATCATAAGAAATAGAAACTAATTCCTATCCTGAGGTTACATGAACCAACTCTACCTATTCTAGGATATTCTCCATTATCTTCAACACTCCCCCTTAATGGAGAATGGGTTCACAAATATGCCTACCATCTCCCTAAACATTTGAAACTTAACTTTTCCAAGAGGCTTAGTGATAATGTCTGCAACATTATCACATGTATTAAAATATTCCAAATGGATTTATTTAGATTGCACTTTCACCCTGACAATGTGGAATTGTGTATCAATATTTTTAGTGTTTTTGTGAAACACCAGATTGTTTGCCAGTTTGATTGAACTCTGATTGTTGCATCTAATTATTGTTGCGTCTATCTATTCTTCCCCAACATCCTGGAGAATTCTCCGCAACCAAATTGCCTCACACGTTGCTGCACACATGGCTTGATACTTTGCTTTCGCTGAGGACAAGGAGACTGTGTTCTGCTTCTTGCTGCTCCATGTGATCACCCCAGATCCAAGACTGAATGCATAACCTGTTATAGATCTGCAATCATATACATTTCCAGCCCAATCTGAATATGCAAATCCTGCCAATCTAACATCAGAAGAGTCAGTGTAAATAATATCGTAATCTACAGTACCTTGTAGATACCTCAAAACACTCTTTGTTGCATTCCAGTGACTTTCAAGTGGCTTAGACATAAAATGGATTAGCACATTGACTGCATAAGCCAAATCAGGTCTAGTGGTGGTTAGGTAGATTAAACTCCCAACCAACTGTCTGTAAAGTGTTGCATATGCCACTTTTGAGCCATCCTCACACTGCAATTTGATGTTCTGCTGCAATGGTACCACTGCAGGCTTACACTGATCCATCCTAAACTTTTCCAACATGCCTTTGACATACTTTTCTTGGGAAAGAAATGTTTGACTTGAATCTCTCCAGATCTCAAGACCTAAACAGTATTTGAGTTCACCAAGGTGCTTCATCTCAAACATCTGTGACATTTGTTGCTTGATTTCGTCAATTAGATATGTAGCATCACCTGTAATTATCAAATCATCTACATATAATGAAATCAACACTACGCACCCTTGTTCATCTTTCATTGTGTAAAGATTAAGGTCATTCTTAAGTCTATTATAGCCAACTTGTAGAAAAAATGAATCAATTTTCTCATACCACAACCTGAGAGCTTGTTTTAGTCCATAAAGTGCTTTCTTCAATTTACAAACTAATTGTTCTTTTCATTTCTGGACAAACCTTTCGGTTGCTCTAGATAAACCTCTTCTTTTAGTTCTCCATTCAAAAATGCAGATTTTACATCTAGTTGGTGCATCATCCAATGTTTCTTAGTAGCTTAAGCGATTAACATTCTGATGGTGTTCAATTTAGCTACAGGGGTGAAGGTTTCTTCATAGTCTATCCCTTCTTTTTGTGTGTACCCCTTTGCAACCAACCTAGCTTTCAGATTTTATATAGTTCCATCTACATTAATTTTCAGTTTATATAACCATTTGCAACCTATGGTTTGTTTTCCTCTAGGAAGTTCAACCAATTCCCAAGTGTTATTTCTGATTATTAAATCATATTCCTGTTCCATGGCCGTTTTCCATTCACTACTTTCATTTGCTTCTTTATAACTAGACGGTTCAACCACATTCATCATACTAGTTATAAAAGAATTTTCCCTATATCTTGCAGGCATTTGACATTTCCTACCTGATCTCCTGAGTGGTGGGGTGGTGGTTTCAAACCTTATTCGATCATTACTTATTTCTTGCTGCTACTGCTGCTGTTGCTGTTCATCCTCTGCCTTTGTCTACTACTGACCCTGATTGTTCTCTTCTTCTTCTTCCACAAAGTACGGAATGTCCCATTCCTCATAGTGCTCATCAGGTTCTTCATGATCCTGCTCATGGAATTTAATATCTCTACTAACAAAGATATTGTGAGTAGAGGGATTAAATAATCTGTATGCTTTATATGATGAACAATACCTTATAAAAGTACATATGATGGCTTTTGAGTCTAATTTTCTTCTATCTTCCTTTGAAATGTGGGAAAATGCTTTAGATCCAAATATTCTTAAGTGTTTTACTGTAGGCTTATATCCATATAATGCTTCAAAAGGAGTTTTCGACTCAAGACTTTTTGTGGGACTCCTATTTTTCAAATAAAATGCAGTATTCACTGCTTCAACCCAAAAACCATTCGAAAGATTCTTACCTTTCAGCATACTTCTAGCACATTCCACCATTGTTACATTCTTTCTTTCTGTTACTCCATTCTACTGTGGAGTATGGGGTACTGTGAACTACTGCAAAATTCCATGATCTTTACAATACCTGATAAGTTCATCTTTCCTGTATTCTCCCCCTTGATCAGAACGAAGAATTTTTATCTGTTTCCTTGTTTGTCTTTCAATCATATTTTTAAACTGCTTAAGTATTCGAATGTATGACTCCTTACTTAAGAGATACACCCCAGAAAACTTCATACAATCATCAATAAACAATAGAAAATACAGTGCACCTCCTAATGATTTTGTTTGCATGGGTCCACAAAGGTCTCAGTGCACTAATTCCAGTATATCCCTCTGTTTCTTTTCTACTCAAACATGGAATTCTTCTCTATGCACTTTTCCTAAAGTGTAGGCATCACAATCATTATGAACTTTCTTTAGCATAGGAAGATCTCTTACCATTTCCTTCTTTTGTAGTAATAGAAAATAATTGTAGTTGATGTGGCCAAATCTCTGATGCCATAGTTCTTCCGTAGTTAGGCTCACTGCTGTCAATGCTCGAATTGGTGCAGGTGTGTGTACATGCCCTTTGGACGAGACGAGCCCGCGTACATATCTGCAAATTTTTACTTAGAACCTTGTTGCAATTCCAAACTTTAGACAAACCCAGATCATGATAGATAACAAATAGAACAGGCACAAAATATCAGATCTAGTCTCAACCACTATTAGATCATTCAAGAATAAGTCATTTCAAGTTTCATGATTCCCGATCCAATGTTGAACTCAAGGTGCACATGAATATTTCAGATCTAGTCCCAAACATAACCTTGCAACATAATTTATATACTTTAGATAGAAGTATTCCTTAGAATCTCATTGCTTGCACACTATGGCCTAATGATCTTCTCCTCCTTATATACACTAAGGCCTTTCTCAATACCTTGGACCAAAACGACTTAGGACCAATACCTTAGACCCAATACCTAGGGTCAATACCTTGGACCAAATTCCTTGGACCAATTACCTTGGACCAAAATACCTTGGGCAAAAGACATGTTTTTCCAACATGCACACAATTTTCCTCTTGTGACAGTGCGTGTATACGTTATACGCTACTTTTGTTCTGTTAAACTGCATGTATATGCACCTTGGACAAAGTGAACCAGCGTATACCTCTCTTTCTTCATTCTTTGGAGTCTGATGTGTAATCCTTTGCTGTTGACCTACTGCACTATGAACTTTCATCTGAGTGAGTTTCCATCAAGGACAACACCTGTATCATAATGCCAACAACAATTGCTACTGCCACACCTGCGAGATTTGATCTACCTTCTGAGCCCTCCTTTGACCTTTTCTTGAATTTCCCTCACTTTAGGAGAGTGAGGATTACCCTTGGTGACCTTCGCTTGACCTACTTGTCTTATTTTCTCCAAGATTGAACTTGAAGATAGAAACTCTAGGTCTTGTTGCAGAAACCCTAGTTCTCCTTAGCACATGTGAGAGAGAAATAACCCAAAAAGATATCTTCTTTGTCCTCTTCCTTCTTCGTTGCCTTCTTCTTGCTGCTTCTTCGCTAGAAATGATATTTGAGGGAATGTGTCTCAAGGAGGACGAGTTCCCTCCTATATATTGGCTCTTCAATGTGGATGTGGCTCTTAATTTTAGGACGAATTGCTAGTTGCTAGGCCGACTTGGTATTGGAGGGTATCGAGACACTTTATAAGATAAAAATAATTTTCTTTACAAGTTACAATGTGCCGAAAGGGGTCTTCAACTTATGACAATGTATGTTTTGACTTCTTGAATGTTACACAACATTTTTTCACTGTCCTTGTACTCCCCGTTCCATGATCCTGGAGGATCTCTATAGTGAACCCTACATGCTTCCCCTTCATGAAGAAACTCCCATTGTGTCCCTCTTCATGAGCGAAACAATTCCCTTTTGCATCATTTCCCAAAAAACTTCTGTTTTTCCTAGTTTACAAGATTGGCGCTAATGACCAGTGTCCTCCTCACGCTGATATGCAGGGATTAACACTATCCCTAGCGTTGATCGGAATGATTGAGCCTTGTTCCAGTCACGTTGATCTTCTTTTGGAACTTCATTTAAATAAGGAGCTGAAACTTCCAGCTCTAGAAGCTTCATAATGGAAGTCTGGTAAATGGTTGGGCTAGATGAGGTCGAGGATGTCAGTTTGGGCTCCTTTCTCCTATTAGGATGGAACTACCTCAAGAGATAACACCTTCTCCCATGAGAAGAGGAACCATCTCCAATCCATTCATGCTATATAAACCTCCCTTTTTCCCAAGCACAAGCTAGCATTAATGTTGGTGTGCTAGTGCTAGTTAAGTTTGGAGTAATCAACAAGTTATTCATAGTTGTAGCTCTCTAGTTGTGTGTGAGGGAGAAGTGTGAATTTGGCTTAGTGTGAACACTAAAGGGAAGAGCCTTAAAACTATCATTGTTGAGGTCACCATGGAATGCTAACAGAAGTGTGTGGGAACTTGGTTTTATCGAAGGAGAACAACAACGTTAAGGCAACGATTGTAATCTCTTATTGATTTAATATATATGCAACTACTGATTGATTTCCTACATAATATGTCATCTCACATGTTTATGGCTTAATGCTTCTTGACTTGTTAAGTAGGTTGAATTACAATTTGTCTATTATCATGGTTGTTGTTTGTTGTTGTTTACTTGTTTCAGGTGTTCGAAGAAGGAAATGGGAGATAGCTAGAGCGAGCAAGCAAGGTCATCACCAAATGGGATAAACATACTTAGAGGTAGGCCCTCTTAATTGGTTCTAACCTAAGGAAATCTTCCATAGAATGTCTTTTTTGTGGCTAGACCCACCATCGGGCAAGAGGAATTGTTTGTGTTTGCATTTAGAATTTTACTTCACCACAAATTGGCAACCATATTGGGGACCCAATCCTTCTGTTTGTTTGCTTGGAATTTCATGCTTTTGAGTGAACTTTTCTAGTTTCGCCATTTCCCTTTAGTTCTATCTGCTTTGCTTTGCTTACTACTCTGGGTTTGAAATTCACAGTAGCAAGTCTGGTCCCAACTTTTATTTTTTATTTTTTATATTTTTCTTTGCATCCTTGCTCAACACGCTTATTTTGTTGACAATCGTGCCAATCAGTGCGATATGCTGAGAAATAGTCGCGTCGACTCCCTTCTGGCACTTGTTGTCAGTTAGGCAGTCGCACTGATGCCTGTAAGTGAAGATTAGGGTTCACCCCAGATCTTTGCCAGAGTGTCTTGCTCTCTTTATTTCTACCTTGTAAGTTGCTTAGACCGTCTTCTCCTTGACTAGAAAGCTGATTTTCATTTGGTTTATTCGCTTGTTAATTTTCCTTCTTTTCGCTTGATTTCTTGGGTCAATGGATGGTTTGTGGTCCTATGGTGTCTAGGTTGTCATCCATTCAACTAAGTGTGAACTCTGTAAGTCAAGTTGTTGGTGCATTTACTTCTTGTGTTTTGTTTATGGTCCTTCTATGGCTTTGACCTCCATTACACAAGTTTGAAAAGTTTCGTTTGCTTGTCTAAACGTCTCTTTTCCAACATAGATCACATTGCTTGTCTTTTTTTTGGTGAAGTTTTTGTGTCATTAGTCTGAACGAGATTCTCTTTTCATGTTTTTCATTTGCTTGAGAATCGATTTTCTCGAAACCTTTCATTGGAGTGTTTTATGAGAAATTCATCTTGTCATTTCATGAAAAGTATAAAATTCTAGTTTGTTGCATCAATATGTTTCGATAGTTAGAATCATTGAAGACTAGGATTACATTTGCATTTGAAAAAAAAGGATTCTATTTACTTCTGAAAGGACTATTGGAGTGTACCTATTAGGAAATTAGGAATTTGAATGAATTTTTCATTAGTTTATTTTCTCGAAAAGTGAAGTGGTGAAAAATCATTTTGCTTTCGGTTGCTTGGTTGTTTTCATTTGGCTGTGTTTTCTACCCTTTCTAGTGTAGACATTTCATCGAATTGAAAGGGTCTTGTCTCATTTAGCTGCATTTAGGGCTTTTCGAGTCACATCGCTAAGGCTTGAAAATGGAAACATAATTCAAGATAAACTTTAAAATGAGCTCAATTAACCTAAGGCACATTTGAAACCTAATGATCACATATAGAAGGTGTAGGCTAGAGACGTGTTTCGACGTCTTTAAACCTAGCAGCTGTTGTTAGCTTCGGCACTAGACAACACTAGTATGGACTTGTGATCCTCATACCATCGAGTATATAAAGGGATACCCCTCTAGGCTGCAATACTTTATCCATAGGAAGTCGAGTTTTCCGCCTTGAAAACGTGATACACTAAACACAACCTTCTGGGAGATGCCTGCTCGTACTTCTCAGTTTGTCAGGAGGTATTCTGCAGTTCACGCTTGCATGGTAATCCTTTTTACCCAGATCATCTGGAGTAGTCATTGGATCTTTTTGACTCATTAAAATTAAAAGATCATTCGAGCGCTTGTCCTTTCGAGCTCGTTTCCAATTGAATGTGATAGAGTCATCTTTGCTTCTTTCTTGACTCTTAAAACATGAAAGAGCACTAGTTTCTTTATGCGTCTTAAAAAATTGTTGCCGACAATCTTATAACATCCTGTTAGTCTTTTCTAGACCAAATCGTGAGTTTTCCGTAAAGTAAATTTTAGAGCCTTGGAATTTATCTCTCTTTTCCTATTAACTAAGACAAGGTCATCATGGCTGAACCATTTGGATCACCTAGTTCCTCTTCCTCTCCTCCATCTGAAAGATTGTCTGAGGAGCCTTTTCCTGAATTACTAGATTCACTCAAGGACCAAGGTGTTGAACTCGAAATTGTTCTGAGCATTCAACCTTTGTCATCTCATCCTCTACCTACTTCAGATATTGGGTCACCTACTGATATTGGCCTAGAATCTCCGGACAATCCCGTCCAGACTCTTGAGAGTTCACCGATTACTGATGGTCAGCTTGGACTGGTTATATATCCTTTGAATCCTTTGTTTGACCCTGTTGTGATATCACCGCAACATCCATACAGTCCATACGATTAGCTGGTGTTCCTTTGGAATTATCCCCTTGTACATCTTCGGTCATTCGTTGTCATTTGTTCCCATCTATGGAACCCGAAGGCGAAGCTCTAGTTACCTCTCCGGATCAATTAGAAGTTTCTACTCCAGAAACTATCGAGAAGGAAGAATAAAAATTTCCTCTTGAAGGTTTCCCCTTCACGGGGAGCATTCCCATCATTGTATATCAGGATTTTCCACCTAATTATGTGACTTTAGCATAATTGGTCTCAGGTACACCTAATGCCTCATCACTTTATCACAACCCTGTCTGGGTGTCTGGCGCCATGCTTACTACATGTTCGTTCATTGCAACCCGACCTCCCAACAGGCCGTTACCTCAGTCTCGGTGCAATCCACCATTTCGAACCCTCTTGTCTCGTCCGTCCCAGTCACCCATCCAGTTCAACCAATGGTCTTGAGGCATGTTACTGTTAGTTCTTTGACCCCTCCAGTAAGTGGACAAGCTGTGCCACTGCTTGGGGGGCAAAATTTAAGTGTTTCTATGATGTCAGGCACAACCAACATGAGTATATCACAGGCTCACATGGTTGGGATGAACCAACCTTCTTCTGGTGTTATCCAAAACCTTGCTGGATCAAGCAATGTCCAGTACCAACAGGTCCAAAATCCTGTTGGTCCGTTTGGCTCAAGCAATTTCCAATATTAGCAGCCTTATGAGGCTAAAGTTCAGTACCAAACTCCTCATGTTCCATATGGATCTCAAGGAATGGTCAATCCTCCTTATTTCCTTCAGTCTGGGTAGTATGTTCAGCCTGGCCCATCCACGTTTCAGGGTGCTATGGCCATATACAGTTCAAAAATTTTCGGGGAACTATTCAAGTACCTTTGCAGCAGTAAGGACAACCTCTGCAGTAACAAGGGAAACCTTTGTTGCAGGAAGGGCTGTTCGCGCAACAATAGGGGCAGATGATATCACAGTAAGGACAACTGAGACAACCATAGGGGAAACCCTCGCAACAGTTGCAACAAACCATGCAGTATGCTACACAAACCTCCCAACCTATGTCTTCGCAAGGCCAAACTCTATGGCCGTAGGGACAACCTTTGTAGCCGCAAGGGCAATCCTTGCAATAGCAGAGCCAACCCGGGCAACAACAACCCTTATATACATATCAACAAGGTCAACCCTTGCAAAGACAAGGCCAGGGTCAAGTCTTGCAGCAGCAGGTCCAAAATGCCCACGTCCAGGGACAACAAGTGCAAAATCTTATGTCCAAGGACAATAGGTCCAAATTCCTCTTGTTCAGGGACAACAGGTTCAAAACCCGTATGTTCAGGGACAACAGGTGCAATATCCATATGTCCAAGGTGAATAGGCTCAATAGCTGCTTATCCCGTATGTTGCTTGTCAACAACCTATGGCCAGGCAGTTCCAAGGTGTTCAAGGTCAAAATCCTCCCTACAACCAAGGTAACCTATAGTGGAGGCATAATCAAATGCCATATGGCCAAAACCCTCCACTATGGGGACAAAATCCTTACCAACAGGGATGGGGTACTCCTGTTGGACCCGCTTATCGACCTCCAATGCCTTTCAATACTCAATTGCCATTCTTGGCCACACTTGAGTTTCTAGATGTGTCTCGACTCACAAATGATCCAATACTTCATTCGCCATATTGGCCTCCGGTTCCGTCCAAGATCTCGAGTGATTGTCCTAAGTTCAATGGGAAATCAAAAGAAGATCCTCAAGCCCATGTGATGACATATCACCTCTGGTGCTCTTCTAATTCCTACGTTGATGGTTCTATTCATCTCCGTCTTTCCCAAAGAACCCTTACATGTGCTATAGCCAAGTGGTACAGCGAGCTCCCTCAAAGTAATTACCATGACTTCAACTCTTTAGCCATGGCTTTCCTCACTCATTTCCAGTTGTCGGTTTGCTATGAAACTAGCACCTATTTTCTCACATCGCTTAAGTAAGATACTGCAACACACATCTTTGATCACATCCATGAGCGGAGACGTAGATGTCGCCTGATCAAATTTGAGATTGCTGATCATTTTCTCACCGAATGGTTTGCCAAGTCATTCGTCGCTCCAATTGCTCGCGATATAGCTATGGGCTGATGCATTACCGAAGAACAAGCCATTGCTCGTGCCCATTACTTAGATCTCATTTATTCTCAGTCTGGCACTTTGTATGAGTTATTACCCAATGCTCCACGGTGATCATCCGATCCCACGACATCGAAGTCACAAGCTACACCTCCTGTTGATGGAGTAATTGGTTCAGTGTCCCAGACCCTTGCCAAATATTCTTCCAAACAGAAGTCGATCTCAAACACTGTTTCCAATAGTTCCTCCCAGAATCCACCTAGCCCTCATAAAACCTCAGAGGTCCATGCTGTCCAGTCTACCACATCGGACAAATCCTTGAAAGCTAAGAAGAAAGGCAAAGGCAAGGGTAAAGCTAATGCCCCAAAACAGGGTCCTCCTAAGTCGTATGCTAGTGATTCTTCTCAATGGAAGCCTAAGTATTCGTGCCTCATTTGCGAGGAGGATCATTATACTAAGGATTGTCCCCGACGGTCTGAAGTTAGTCGTTTGCTCAAAGGGACCCCAGTTTTCCTGAAAGAGCCATTTCCATCTCAACAAACTCAAATGGTGGACCAACCTCAATCATCTGCTTCCTTGGGATCTTAAGTGTTCATGATGAGTATGCCTATTAATGTGGATACTAGATCAAAATATTATCAAACTCCTGCTCCGACAACTGGGAAGGAGAAAGAGGCCCCCCCTTCTTCTTCAGCCTCAAGTTCTAGACTTCTTCGTATCGAGCGCCCTAACCCTGATTCCGCCATTCGACCACCTTCTCGAGGTGTTCTAAGAAATTCCTCGTATAATCCCAATGCTCTAGCCTCTCTACACTATAATATTATTGAGGATTTGGCTCAGGTGCCATCAAATATGTCTACTCTTGAGGTACTCCAAAGCTGTCTGTCTCAGGGGAAATCATTGTTGTCGGATATTTGGGGCATTGATCCTACCTATTCCAACTTGATATGTTTTGATCTAGAAAACCACATTCTGTGCCTACCTCATCATATTCCTTTCTCATTCTGGTAATCATCAATGATAAACCCATTCATAGGACTGTCATTGAAGAAGGTGCTTCTACCTGCATCATGTCGATCGCTTGCTGGAAGGCAATAGGTTCTCCTACTTTGAACCAATCCCCTAACAGTTTGGAAGCTTTCGACGGGCATGATTCATGACCCTTTGGTGTTTTACCCAACCTTGCCATTACTTTGGAGCTCAAGAAAGTACACGTGGAGGTAGATATTGTTGACGTTAATCTCAATTATAATCTTATACTCGGACGGAGCTGGACCCATGCCATGCATGTTGTAGCCTCCTCCCTGTTCCATGTGATTCATTTTCCCCATCAAGAGAAGGCCATCATAGTCGACCAACTGTCCTTCTTTGCCTATTCCTCCTTAGATGGCAATGTTCTGTATGTCAAGCACATTGGTGCTCCTTATGAGAGTATGGGGGCAGGTCTTTTTAAAGATTTTGCCTTGATGGGAATTTTTCACTCCCACCTCCTCATATTGCCTTTGTCAACATCATCTTGGTCAAATTTGATCCTTGGGTCATACCCTCACCAGATCTTGTTGATTCCTGGGGCGAGGTTATGCCACTTTGTCCTGCCGAAATCAATTATGTGGAAATTGTTTTGGCCTCAAGTTCCATATCCTCTGATTTTCCTGTTTCGAGGACTTCCCTCGATACGTATTCTCAATCCCCATGGCTTGGTGCTTTGGAATCTCCTGATCCGTTACTCGAGAATTTTCTTGTTGACGAGAGTATCATGGAAGTAATGTCTCTAGAGAAACCACCTTGGAATGATAATCATCATCATTCTTCATTCCTGCCTCACCCGATAGTCATGTCTACTTGTCTCGAGGAGTACTCTTCTCAGTTTCCTTCCCTACCACTTCAGGCACCGATTCCGACTCATGAAGTATGGATGGAAGGAATTTTGGGTAATATTACCCAAATGATGCCAATTGATATTTCTGTCAAGCCTGGTATCGTTGAAAATATCCATATCAAGGTAACTTGTTCTCCGGATGAGATCAAGAACTATACTCGTCTGTTTCAAGAATTCCATGATGTGTTTGGATGGTCATATGAGGAAATGCCTGACATTAATCCTAGCATCATTATGCATGAAGCACCAACTTATCCTCATGGGAAGCCCATTCGCCAATGAATCTGCCCAGTGCACCCTAGGAAAGCAGCTACTATTAAGGGTGAAGTTGAAAAACTTCTCAAAGCTGGATTTAGTTATCCGATCCCTCTTATAGATTGGGTGTCAAATATTGTACTAGTGACAAAGAAACAAGGTACAATCCACATTTGCGTCGATTACCATAATCTCAATCATGCCTGTCCTAAGGATAACTATCCCACTCCCTTCATTGATAAGATCATTGATGAATGTGCTGGGAGTGAAATTTTTTCCTTTATGGATGGTTTTTCTGGTTACAACCAGATTAACATTGCGCCGACCGATAAAGAAAAGATAGTTTTTATCTGTCCGTGGGGTACTTTCGTGTACAAAAATCTCCCTTTTGGCCTAAAAAATGTTGGGGCTACATTTCATAGGGTGAAGTACTACGCATTTCACGACATTCACAACATTGTTTAGTCTTGGATGACCTTCTTGCTGATTCTCGTAAGTGCCAAGATCACCCTGACCATCTTTGGTAGATTTTTCTTTGCTGTAGACACTACAACATTTGGTTAAACCCACATAAATGTGTTTTTTTGTGTCAAATCAAGATGAATCCTTAGATTGATTGTTTCCAAGGACAATATTTGCCTTGATATGCTTAAAGTTGAGGCCATTGTTAATTTAACCCCCCCCCCATCTTCATTGCACCAACTGCAGAGCTTGTACAGAAAATAAAATTTCCTCCGTCGTTTTATACCTAATTACGACGGGCTAGCTTCAAGATTTACCCAATTTCTCAAGCACGAAATGCCCTTTGTTTGGGATGAGGTTTCCCAAAAGTCTTTTGATGACCTTAAGGCTGTCCTCATAAATGCTCCTTTGCTACATCCCTCGGATTATCATTGCGCTTACTTCCTTTACCTAGCTGCAACCCCTAACACCATTGCTATGGTATTGGTACAAGACAATGATGAAGGGAATGGACATGATATCTACTACCTTAGTTGCAATCTCCTTGACACCGAAACGCGTTATACCCATGTCGAGAACTTGGCTTTGGTTGTCGTACAAGCTGTTCAACGCTTTCGGCACTACATTCTCTTTCACACTACTACTATGATTTCTGAATGCAACCCAATGACCTACATCCTGACTGGTCAGTTGTTGGGGGGCAAGTATTCTAAATGGATTGTCATCCTTCAAGAATTCGATTTGGTGTTTACTACTGCCAAATCTAAGAAATCACTAGTTTTTGCTGAGTTGATTTGCTCCCTTCCTTCTATGTCTCTCCCTAATGGTGCAGATAAACAACTTCCAGATGATACTCTTTTCCTGATAAGAACCCTTGACTCGTGGTATGGTGATATCCAAACCTTGCTGGATCAAGCAATGTCCAGTACCAATAGGTCCAAAATCCCGTTGGTCCGTCTAGCTCAAGCAATTTCCAATATCAGCAGCCTTATGAGTCTAAAGTTCAGTACCAAACTCCTCATGTTCCATATGGATCTCAAGGAATGGTCAATCCTCCTTATGTCCTTCAGTCTGGGTAGCATGTTCAGCCTGGCCCATCCACTTTTCAGGGTGCTATGGCCATATATAGTTCAAAAATTTTCCGGGAACTATTCAAGTACCTCTGCAGCAGTAAGGACAACCTCTGCAGTAACAAGGGAAACCTTTGTTGCAGCAAGGGCCATCCATGCAACAATAGGGGTAGATGATATCACAGTAAGGACAACTGAGACAACCGTAGGGGCAACCCTCGCAACAGTTGCAGCAAACCA
Organism: Pinus taeda; assembly: GCA_000404065.3. Classification (NCBI taxonomy): domain Eukaryota; kingdom Viridiplantae; phylum Streptophyta; class Pinopsida; order Pinales; family Pinaceae; genus Pinus; species Pinus taeda. The sequence goes on from APFE031070937.1 coordinate 176,549, forward strand.
TGTAGTATGCTCCACAAACCTCGCAACCTAAAAGCCAACCTCTGTAGCCGCAGGGACAACCTTTGTAGCCGCAAGGTCAATCCTTGCAGTAGCAGAGCCAACCCGGGCAACAAAAACCCTTATATACATATGAACAAGGTCAACCCTTGCAAAGACAAGGCCAGGGTCAAGTCTTGCAGCAGCAGGTCCAAAATTCCCATGTCCAAGGACAACAAGTGCAAAATCGTTATGTCCAAGGACAATAGGTCCAAATTCCTCTTGTTCATGGACAACAGGTTCAAAACCCGTATGTTCAAGGACAACAGGTGCAATATCCGTATGTCCAAGGTGAATAGGCTTAATAGCTGCTTATCCCGTATGTTGGCTTGTCAACAACCTATGGCCAGACAGTTCCAAGGTGTTCAAGGTCAAAATTATCCCTACAACCAAGATAACCTACAATGGAGGCATAATCAAATGCCATATGGCCACAACCCTCCACTATGGGGACAAAATCCTTACCAACAGGGATGGGGTCCTCCTGTTGGACCCGCTTATCGACCTCTAATGCCTTTGAATACTCAATTGCCATTCTTGGCCACACTTGAGTTTCCAGATGTGTCTCGAATCATGAATGATCCAATACTTCATTCGCCATATTGGCCTCCGATTCCATCCTAGATCTCGAGTGATTGTCCTAAGTTCAATGGGAAATCAAAAGAAGATCCTCAAGCCCATGTGATGACATATCATCTCTGGTGCTCTTCTAATTCCTACGTTGATGGTTCTATTCATCTCCGTCTTTCCCAACGAACCCTTACATGTGCTACAACCAAGTGGTACAATGAGCTCCCTTGAAGTACTTACCATGACTTCAACTCTTTAGCCATGGCTTTCCTCACTCATTTCCAGTTGTCGGTTTGCTATGAAACTAGCACCTATTTTCTCACATCGCTTAAGTAAGATACTGCAACACACATCTTTGATCACATCCATGAGTGGAGATGTAGATGTCGCCTGATCAAATTTGAGATTGCTGATCATTTTCTCACCGAATGGTTTGCCAAGTCATTCGTCGCTCCAATTGCTCGCGATATAGCTATGGGTGGATGCATTACCGAAGAACAAGCCATTGCTCGTGCCCATTACTTAGATCTCATTTATTCTTCGTCTGGCACTTTGTATGAGTTATTACCCAATGCTCCACAGTGATCATCCGATCCCACGACATCGAAGTCACAAGCTACACCTCCTGTTGATGGAGTAATTGGTTCAGTGTCCCAGACCCTTGCCAAATATTCTTCCAAATAGAAGTCAATCTCAAACACTGTTTCCAATAGTTCCTCCCAGAATCCACCTAGCCCTCATAAAACCTTAGAGGTCCATGCTGTCCAGTCTACCATAGCGGAAAAATCCTTGAAAGCTAAGAAGAAAGGCAAAGGCAAGGGTAAAGCTGATGCCCCAAAACAGGGTCCTCCTAAGTCGTATGCTAGTGATTCTTCTCAATTGAAGCCTAAGTATTTGTGCCTCATTTGCGAGGAGGATCACTATACTAAGGATTGTCCCCAACGGTCTGGAGTTAGTCATTTGCTAAAAGGGACCCCAGTTTTCCTGAAAGAGCCATTTCCATCTCAGCAAACTCAAATGGTAGACCAACCTCAATCATTTGCTTCCTTGGGATCTCAAGTGTTCATGATGAGTACGCCTATTAATGTGGATACTAGATCAAAATATTATCAAATTCCTGCTCCGACAGCTGAGAAGGAGAAAGAGGCCCCCCCTTCTTCTTCAGCCTCGAGTTCTAGACTTCTTCGTATCGAGCGCCCTAACCCTGATTTCGCCATTCGACCACCTTCTCGAGGTGTTCTAAGAAAGTCCTCGTATAATCCCAATGCTCTAGCCGCTCTACACTATAATATTATTGAGGATTTGGCTCAGGTGCCATCAAATATGTCTACTCTTGAGGTAATCCAAAGCTGTCTGTCTCAGGGGAAATCATTGTTGTCAGATATTGGGGGCATTGATCCTACCTATTCCAACTTGATATGTTTTGATCTAGAAAACCACATTCTGCGCCTGCCTCATCAGATTCCTTTCTCATTCTGGTAATCATCAATGATAAACCCATTCATAGGACTGTCATTGAAGAAGGTGCTTCTACCTGCATCATGTCGATTGCTTGCTGGAAGGCAATTGGTTCTCCTACTTTGAACCAATCCCCTAACAGTTTGGAAGCTTTCGACGGGCACGATTCATGACCCTTTGGTGTTTTACCCAACCTTGCCATTACTTTGGAGCTCAAGAAAGTACACGTCGAGGTAGATATTGTTGACGTTAATCTCAATTATAATCTTATACTCGGACGGAGCTGGACCCATGCCATGCATGTTGTAGCCTCCTCCCTTTTCCATGTGATTCATTTTCCCCATCAAGAGAAGGTCATCATAGTCGACCAACTGTCCTTCTTTGCCTCTTCCTCCTTAGATGGCAATGTTCTGTATGTCAAGCACATTGGTGCTCCTTATGAGAGTATGGGGGCAGGTCTTTTTAAAGATTTTGCCTTGATGGGAATTTTTCACTCCCATCTCCTCATATTGCCTTTGTCAACATCATCTTGGTCAAATTTGATCCTTGGGTCATACCCTCACCAAATCTTGTTGATTCCTGGGGCGAGGTTATGCCACTTTGTCCTGCCGAAATCAATTATGTGGAAATTGTTTTGGCCTCAAGTTCCATATCCTCTGATTTTCCTGTTTCGAGGACTTCCCTCGATACGTATTCTCAATCCCCATGGCTTGGTGCTTTGGAATATCCTGATCCGTTACCCGAGACTTTTCTTGTTGACGAGAGTATCATGGAAGTAATGTCCCTAGAGAAACCACCTTGGAATGATAATCATCATCATTCTTCATTCCTGCCTCACCCGATAGTCATGTCTACTTGTCTCGAGGAGTACTCTTCTCAGTTTCCTTCCCTACCACTTCAGGCACCGATTCTGACTCATGAAGTATGGTTGGAAGGAAATTTGGGTAATATTACCCAAACGATGCCAATTGATATTTCTGTCAAGCCTGGTATCGTTGAAAATATCCATATCAAGGTAACTTGTTCTCCGGATGAGATCAAGATCTATACTCGTCTGTTTCAAGAATTCCGTGATGTGTTTGGATGGTCATGTGAGGAAAGGCCTGACATTGATCCTAGCATCATTGTGCATGAAGCACCAACTTATCCTCATGGGAAGCCTGTTTGCCAACGGCTCTGCCCAGTGCACCCTAGGAATTAAGGGTGAAGTTGAAAAACATCTCAAAGCTAGATTCAGTTATCCAATCCCTCTTATAGATTGGGTGTCAAATATTGTACTAGTGACAAAGAAACAAGGTACAATCCACGTTTGCGTCGATTACCATGATCTCAATCGTGCCTATCCTAAGGATAACTATCCCACTCCCTTCATTGATAAGATCATTGATGAATATGCTGGGAGTGAAATTTTTTCCTTTATGGATGGGTTTTTTGGTTACAACCAGATTAACATTGCACCGACCGATCAAGAAAAGATAGTTTTTATCTATCTGTGGGGTACTTTCGTGTACAAAAAGCTCCCTTTTGACCTAAAAAATGTTGGGGCTACATTTCAAAGGGTGAAGTACTACGCATTTCACGACATTCACAACATCGTTCAATCTTGGATGACCTTCTTTCTGATTCTTGTAAGTGCCAAGATCACCCTGACCATCTTCGGTAGATTTTTCTTTGCTAGACACTACAACATTCGGTTAAACCCACATAAATGTGTTTTCTGTGTCAAATCCGGATGAATCCTCAGATTTATTGTTTCCAAGGACAATATTTGCCTTGATCTGCTTATAGTTGAGGCCATTTTTAATTTACCCCCCCCCATCTTCATTGCACCAACTGCAGAGCTTGTATGGAAAATAAAATTTCCTCCGTCGTTTTATACCTAATTACGACGAGCTAGCTTCAAGATTTACCCAGTTTCTCAAGCATGAAATGCCCTTTGTTTGGGATGAGGTTTCCCAAACGTCTTTTGATGACCTTAAGGCTATCCTCATAAATGCTCCTTTGCTACATCCCTCGGATTATCATCGCGCTTACTTCCTTTACCTAGCTGCAACCCCTAACACCATTGCTATGGTATTGGTACAAGACAATGACGAAGGCAATGGACATGATATCTACTACCTTAGTTTTAATCTCCTTGACACCAAAACGCGTTATGCCCATGTCGAGAACTTGGCTTTGGTTGTCGTACAAGCTGTTCAACGCTTTCGGCACTACATTCTCTTTCACACTACTACTATGATTTCTGAATGCAACCCAATGACCTACATCCTGACTGGTCAGTTGTTGGGGGGCAAGTATTCTAAATGGATTGTCATCCTTCAAGAATTCGATTTTGTGTTTACTACTGCCAAATCTAAGAAATCACTAGTTTTTGCTGAGTTGATTTTCTCCCTTCCTTCTATGTCTCTCCCTAATGGTGCAGATGAACAACTTCCAGATGATACTCTTTTCCTGATAAGAACCCTTGACTCATGGTATGGTGATATCGTCGTGTATCTCTAGACGTCCACGTTCCTTCACTCAATCTAGCTGTCGAACTCCTCCTTAAAACCTCACCTTAAGGAGAGCACCTCTTATATTTAGAACAGTTGGATGAGACTCATCGTCTTGCTTCTTGTTGGCTTGTTGGGGCCTGAACTAGGTTCAGAGATGATTTAGCCAAACAAATCCCGGTACTACTGGCCCTTTCGGCAACAGTCAGCGGAGCGTGAACTGAGGTCTCACCCGAAGTAGTATGGGAGGGTGCTAGAACCAGGTTTCTGCACCTTGGGATGTTTTATAGTTACCAAGTGGTCCACGGTTTTGACCTTGTGCGCATGTTGCTACCCGCACTTTTTAGTATCTCGTAGCTTGTGATGCTGTCTTCGCGCAACCCTCCTCGGGGGATGGAAAATGTTATTACTCCAGTCCTTACTAGTAACCCTATATTAGTTGATTAACTTAGCTTATTTGTATGCTTTCAGTTATACTTAACAATATTCACCATTCATAGAAATGCGTGTAGTAAATAAAGAGTATAACTGCAAATGATATCAAACATGTAAAAACACAAGAACAAATACACGGAATTCAGATAAAACTTCTATTTATTATTCTTCCTCCTCGGTTACAGACTCGACTCCACCCTTCACACTCAGTTGCATGGGTCTACGCACTCAGCTGTGGACTCTACTAGGCCTCTGTGCACTCAGCTGTAGAGCCTCTTCCTATTAATACAATCCAAGATACTTAGACTCTTGCTCTATGCTTGCTATATTATTCTATTCATTAGATTCCATCATCTTCTGATTGTCCTTACAACTTAGAGCCTCACTCTTATTTATACAATCCCATGGTCTGCGGCCGACATTACATACAAACTTAGGGCGGACAACCCTATGACTCTAACATACATTCTGCGCCCGCAATTCACGGGGATTTACAATAATATTACTCAAAACTTGGGCTTTGAGCCCCAAAACATGTTGTGGGGGGGATTCCATGCCCAACAGGTCCCCAAAAAAAACATCGTGACTCGCCCTTGAGTCACTCTGTTGGCGCGGAGTCCCTCCAACTGGTCCTGAATGGTCCTGATGTCTGCAGCGCACTGAGCCGCTGCTTGTTGAACCTGCTGCATCCATTCTTGTGAGAATTTCGTCTCTGAATTTTGTCCTTACATTTGTACCAACATCTGCTGCATATGTTTATAATCCCGTGCCCTTGTCTGGCTCCTCGGGTCGTAAAGCCTGTGCTTTAGCTGGTTAGTCAGATAGTCGGCCCACCTGTGTATGGCTTCAAGCAGCTACTGTTTACTTTACCTGGGAAGGGTTCTCCATTTAGTTTGACTAGCTAGACCGCGTCTCCGTCTGTGACCTCCTTAACCACGTATGGTCCCAGCCAGTGCATTTTGAATTTTCCCAATTTTTTTTCAAACTTACTATCATACAATAGCATTAAGTGATTTACCTTGAAGGTGAACAACTTAATATGGCGGTCGTGCCAGGCTTTTTCATGTTTCTTTTGTACTTGCTAATGTAATCCAACAAAAAAATATTCCTCCTTAAGTTCTTCCAATTGGCCGAGCCTTTCCTCCAGAGCTTCACGGTCGTCATCCCTGTGAGCGCTGCTATTCACAGACTAGGTACGATATATTCCATTGGCATGACAGCTTCCATGCCATAAAATAACTGGAAAGGTGTCTGTCTCATTAGTTTCTTACACGTTGTCCTATAAGCCCATAGCATAGTAGGTACGCGTAGGTCCCAATCATTCTGTTGCGTGTTGCACACTTTGGTCAGCGCAGTCTCCAATATTTTGTTGAATGCCTATACTGTCCCATTAGCTTGTGGGTGGTACAGTGTACTTTTCTGATGATACACCTAGAACTCTTCTCTGAGCATGTTTATGGTTTCATTCAGGAAATGTGTTCCGCGATTACTCATTAAGATTTTCGGATAACCAAATCGCGTCAACACGTTTTCAAACAAAAACTTCGCAGCCGCAGCGGCCATGCAGTCTTTGACGAGTTGTGCTTCCGCCCATCGTGTTAGGTACTTCGCCGTGGTGATGATGTACGCGCCCATCTTTCCTTGAGGTTTGATTGGTCCCACAAAGTCGATTGCCCATTTTTTGAATGGTTGTAATGTCATTTGTGGATTTAATGGCATCTCGTCCCTCCACGATGGTTTTCTAGTTCTTTGACATATATCGCAGGCCTTACAGTGTGATTTGGAATTATGGTGTAGGGTTGGCCACGATAACCTTGCATGAAGGATATTTTGTGCCATTGCGCATCCTGCATAGTGTCCTCCTACAACGCCTTCATGTGCTTCCATGAGGATCTCACTTCGTTTAAATTTAGGTACGTATCTTCGCAATTTCTCATCATTTCCCATTTTGTATAGGTGCCCCACGATGACAGAAAAGTCCACCACGCGCACCACCAACTCCTTCTTCTATTGAATAGAGTATTCCTTCAACACAGTCCCTTTTGTCAAAAAATGGATTATATCTTCGAAGTGCCCGTTCGCGATGCACACCACAAAGAGCTATGCATCAGGTAGTCCCTCCTCCAAATTAGTGGGTTCCTCCCCTGTCTCAATTCGTGACAAGTGATCCGGCCCTACGTTCAGGCGTCTCGAGTTTACTATGACCTCAAAATCATATGCCTGGAACAATAAGAGCCACTTGCATATTCACCCCCCCCAACACAGGCTTATTGAGCAGGTATTTCAGCACAAAATGGTCGGTATACATCTTGAAATGTCCTCTGAGTAAATAGTGTTGGTATTTTTAGAGCGTGTACACCATCGCCAACCCCTCATGCTCAATGGTGGAATAGTTCTTCTCTGCTTTGGATAACCTCCAACTTGCAAACACGATAGGGTGATCCAAGCCTTCCCCACCCTCCTGTGTGAGTACTGCTCCCAGCATGATACACAACGCATCAACATGGACATGAAACTCCACATCCCATTTTGGGAAGACCATGATTGGAGTGGAGGCCAATTTCCCCTTCAGGACGTCCAAAATTTTCATACAATCGTCATTCCAGCAAAATGTAACATCGTTTTTCAACAATTTTTCCATCGACACAATGATTTGGGAATAGCTTTTGATAAACTTTCTGTAGTATCCAGTGTGTCCCAAGGTAGCGCGCCATTGTTTAACACTTCGCGGTGCTTCCAAATTTAGAATTACTGCAATCTTTTCCAGATCCACCATCAGTCCCTGTTTGCAGACCATGTGTCCCAACAAATTTCCGAAGGGAATGAGGAATGTACACTTCTTAAGTTTCAACGCAATTTGGTGTCGTCGGCAAGTATCCAGCATCAAGCGTAAGCTTGTTACATGGTGCTTAACTAATCCGAAGACAGTCCAATCATCCAGATAGACCTCCAAGAACTTGTGGATGTATTCTCTGAATGCAGTAATGATGATGTGCGAAAATATGGTTGGCGCGTTCTTCAATCCAAATGGCATAACAATGTATTGAAAGCAAACCCATTCCGTTGCGAAGGTCATTTTTCTCCTGTCTTCTGGTGTGATCTTGATCTGATGGTACCATGAGAACCCATCCGTGAACGAGTATGCTTCCTCGCTGCCAACATTTTCCAATACTTCATATGTGAACAGTGTCCGGAATGAGTCGTGTACACAGGTGTTGTTTAGCTTCCTGAGGTCCACACATATTCTTATTTCGCCCTTCTACTTCTTCTCCTACATTACCATAGGACTCACCCAGTCAAATTCTTCCACTGGCTCAATATTTGTGGCTGCGATCATTTTGTCTAATTCTTCACAGACCTTTTCCTTATATTTCAGATTCAAGTGGTAAGGCCTATGCTTAACCGGCTTCGCATTGGGTTTTAGGGTGATCTTCATCATCCTTAAGTCGCCAACGATCCCTTTTAAGTCCGCAATTTTGGTCGGGAACAAGTCTTGGTATTCGCGGAGTAACTCAGCGACCTTATCCATCATGGCATCATCCCAATAGTCCCCAAGAGTTGCATAATTTGGCTCTGCCTCCGTTCCAATGTTTGTCTGCTTTGTTTTTAGCGGCGCGGTGATGTTGGGATCCTCAATCGATGGTCCTCGAACCTCGTGACAGCCTTTCATTTATGGAATGTTAATATTTCATGGGTCCTCATCATCCTCCTCAAAATTTACACTGTAACACTCCAATGCGCAGCTCAGCTGTGTCGCTCATTCTGGCTGAAGTACTTTCATTGGCTCCTGGGCTATTTTGAAAATAACTGCTTTCACTGCCTGTAACGCATCGTCAACAATATCCCACCAACGATTGTCAAACATGAAAGTTAACAGAAATCCCTCGTGCAAGATATCCCATTCACTCGTACCATGGCAGAGCTCCGTCTTAGTATACTAGTTCATGGGTGTGACATCCAGGGTATGATAGAACAAATGCACCCATTCATGCTATGGCTCTTCCCCATAGACCTTGGTCCATTTCGCGAGGTGTGTACGTGGATCATCCCATCCATCACACTTGTTTTCTAGCCGCATCTGTAGTTTCCCAAATCGTAGGTGCATCATCCTTTTGCATCTGTGCCAGTCCTCAAAGCTTCTGTTCTGTGATGCGTATCCCACCACCTTGCGGGCGTATCACGCAATGCCCATTTCAGAGCATCGACCCGCTATTGTTCTGGCACCACGCTTTAAAATTTGTTCAGGAATTCATCGACCGCGTCAATTTGGGCATACATAGGTAGACCCCTTACCTCTGTTGTCATGCAACGTAATGATCTTACCATCATGTTGCAATTGAGCATGGTTACCTCGTGTAACCGATTCTGCCATCGTTTTGTTTCCTCATCCGAATCTGGTGTGCAGGAGCTTTCGCGCTCCCATGAAATTATACCATCCACTATAGGATTAGCCCAATCCTATTCCCAAGTGGTTATCTTATAGATACAGTCTAGCTCTTCATTGCTCTCGTTGTCATGCGTTGGCTCTGTGTAACGCGATCCTTCCACAAGGTCTAAAGGCACCACTACGCGTAGTGAATTTTTCTCAAAAATCATTTTGCGCTTCTTTATATTTATCACTCCATTCATATTAGTGGCCCAATCTATTCCTAGTACTACGGGATAGGGATTGTTGTCATCGACAATCTTTATCACTTCAAAATCTGTTAGCGTGCTCACACCTTCGATGTCTAATATTATCCCCTACAAACTTCCCATCGGTAGGATATTCTACTGGTTCGCTATTCACAATTGAATAGGGGACCATTGCAACATGGGCCTGCCCATGTGTTCCCATGTCTGCTTTGGTAGAACATTCGCGTTCGATCCTAGATCTAGAATTACTTGATCCATTTCATACTCCCCAATTTGCGCAACCAATCATATTTCCCTTCCTGTTCACGATGTATGTTTCTCGAGCTTCCGGACTACGTGAGGTTCTCCTGACCCAACGCACCTAGTGATAAGTTCCTGCAGTCCTTTCACAGCTTTATTGTCACGCAACAGTTTCATACATGTCTCTAGAAAGGTAGTGATCATTGAAGGATCCATCTTCGACTCTAGTTGATGCTTACTACCTAAAGTGGAGGCCTCCATGAAGCTCTTCTTAGTTTCCATGAATGTCTCCTTCGCGCACTCCAAATCAAATTCAGGTTCCTTTGTAGGAGCCTTGCAAACCCACACACTTTCTTCAGGCTGCTTACCTTTGTCATCTCCTGTCGTGATACCGCTTCTAAGCACTATGTGTATATTTGGGTCCTCTTCGCGCTGATGAGACCTCATCATCTACAAATTCTAAGTCAGGGGAGGTTGGAGTATCCCTTTATCACGTAGCCTCGCTATTAGTGTAGGGTAGTCCTCTATCTTATGATCAAACTGAGTACAATATAAACATGATGCTCTCGTTGGATTCTTACAATCATGGGAATAGTGCCCTAGCCCTTCGTAATTGTAACAAATTAGTTGTCTGCGACCCCTTCATGGTCCCATTCCACCTCGACCTTGTCCATGCCCCTGAAATCTAGCGCGTGCCATCCCTGCATTTGGATCGATGACTCGTGCTTTGATCTGTACTCTATAGGCTAGAGTTTGATCCATCATCAACTCGTAACTTCTGCAGGTGCAGTCGTCATGGCCTACCAACGTGTAGAAATTACAGAAAAATTGTTGGGACATATGCGTATACTTCTGTAATAGGTGACAGTTATCTATAGTGTGTTTTCCTCCTATCTAATAGATCACACACCATAATGCAAGCGATCTGCTCGGTCTTGCTTGGGCCTCTGGTCTCAATGGAATTGGCCCTCCTCCCACCAAATAATTCACGAAGACCAGGTAGTGGTCCTTGTCATGCCCTTGGTCTTTGCATTTTATGCACCATACCTCCTCGCATGCTTCTGGGTGGGTTGTCTTGTCCTGTTTCAAACTTTGCATTTCCAAACACAAGTTTTTAATTTGCACGTGGATTTGTTGGACTCCCAGGCCAGGATCTTGTATTGGGGTCTCATGTAGTCTCATTGCAATCTCCAAAGCTTCGACCTGGGTGGACATCTTCTGCTGTGACAACGCCATCCTTAAATGTGGCGTTAGTGATGCTACAAACCATGCGCGTTGTTGTCCATCCATCAAGGTCATGTTGGCTTCTTGAATCATACTCTTCAGTCTCTGGTCCAGATCCCACGGGGTCTGGCCTGGAAGCATCGCGATCTCCTTAATCCTAATAATCGATTGTGTCTCTGACTTTGGCCTGTTAAATTCCTTGTTCAGCACAGCCTAGATATCTGAGATCCTTGCGTTTTGATGGTCATTAGAATGCTTAATGTACCATGTTAGTGCATGATCTTGCAACATGCTTACTAGCATTTCCTTCTTTATATTGTCATCCATGACTCCTTATGCTTCCCATACGGCCCAGCCCTTACCATGAACCAAAATTGGTCCGTATCTTCGTTCCCTGCTCCTTTGAATACCGACGATTTTATTGCACTCGCCATATTGAACTGTGGTGGTGGTGGAGGTTGTGTGGGTAGAGTTGGAGGTGAAGATGTGAGACTGATGGTGGCATAGGTGGGGGTGGTAGGCATGGAATTTGCTGCCTTATTAGACTGACCGCGCTCCTCGGAGAAGCTTTCACGAGCTCTTCCTCAATTTCCCACCAAGGTGAAATTAAGGGGCTATTTTCTATCTCTGTGCTACCTTGATTTCTATAGATCCTCCCACTTCGTGTAGCCCCAAACTTCAATTTATTCGCATAACCTTCTTTTCACACAATAGAATCTTAATCTAAGTATTCAAAGATTTAATATACTTACCTCACAGTCCTTTGAGGAAGCATCGTTCTGCCTCACTGTAGTTGACTGTCATGTCTACCATGAACTTAGTGATAAATCCTCCTATAATTTAATCGAGTCAATGGTCCACAGTGCGGGCGATCTTATCTTTCGATTGCTTCTAGTTTGTGCACTAATTCTGGAGTCCACACAATTGGTTTGTCGAGCCTACACCTTCCTTGACTGTCTGCTAGCTTTGCGATCCACTCATACAACTCATAGGGAAAGGATGCAAAGAAAATTTCATGGATTTCTGTATATAAGTAGCGCTCCAACCACTGTTCCTTTAATACTTGCGGATTCCTATTTTGCTGCATCGCGAACTCGTGAACCTTTTTGTGTAACCACCCTTCAATTTGTTTCTTCGTTGGATTCCAATGACATGACATCAGAAATCCCTTATGTAGATCCTGATCCCGGAACGAAACCATTTGTTGTCTTGTTGGGGCCTGACCCAGGTTCAGAGATGCTTTAGCCAAACAAATCCCAGTACTACTAGCCCTTTTGGCAATAGTCTATAGAGCACAGACATAGGTATCACCCAAAGTAGTATGGGAGGGTGCTAGGACCAGGTTTCCGCACCCTGGGGATGTCTGATGGGTTCCAAGTGGTCCACGGTTTTGACCCTGCGCGCACGTTGCTACTTGCACTTATCAGTATCTCATAGCCTGTGATGCTGTCTTCGCACAACCCTCCTCGGGGGCCGAATAGTTCTATTACTGCAGTCCTTACTAGTAACCCAATATTAATTGATTAACTTAGCTTATCCATATGCTTTCAGTTATACTTAACAATATTCACCATTCATACAAATGCGTGCAGTAAATAAATAATATAATTGCAAATGATATCAAACATATAATAACACAAGAATAGATACACAAAATTCAGATAAAACTTCTCTTTATTATTCTTCCTCCTCAGTTACAAACTCGACCCTGCCCTGTGCACTCAGCTGCAGTGGTCTGCGCACTCAGCTACATACTCTACTAGGCCTCTGCGTACTCAATTGTAGAGCCTCTTCTCACTACTACGACCTAGGGTACTTAGACTCTTGCTCTATGCTCACTATCTTATTCTATTCATCGGATTCCATAATCTTCTGATTGTCCTTATAACTTAGAGCCTCACTCTTATTTATACAATCCCATGGTCCGCGGACCATGGGTAGCCCGAAATTACATTCAAACTTAGGGCGGGCATCCCTATGACTCTAACATACATTTTGCGCCCACAATTCGTGTGGCTTTACAATAATATTACTCAAAACTTGGGCTTTGAGCCCCAAAACATGTTGTGGGGGGATTGCATGCCCAACACTGCTTTGGTCATCGAAGCACAAAAGAAGCGAGTCAAGTTCCATTTCGATCGGTCGGTCTCCCCCCATGTGTTCTATGAGGGTGATTTGGTTTTACTGTATGATCAAGCTAATGATAAGCTGGGGGCAGGAAAGTTCAAACCCATGTGGCATGGGTCCTACATTGTTAAACAACTATTGCAAAAAGGGGCCTACGAGCTAATTGATTATGAAGGCAATCCTTTGGACAATCTCCGCAATGGGCTCTATCTCAAAAAATAATATGCTTAGGTTATCTTGCATGGTTACTTGTGTACATTAGCGTGTCATTATTTTTTGTGCAGTGTGGTTTGGTGTGTTAGTTTTCAAACAACTTTCCTGTTTACTATGTTTTTCCCTACTTTGCAGATGTCTGTGACTCCTCACATCGATTTCACTAATGGTGCTTTCCATAGTACCTGGAATCTATCCTCTGCGGCATGGGCCGTTTATGACCCTCATGGTGAGTTGATTGATCTTCAAGGTATTTGTTTAGGTAACACAACTAATAACATTGCTGAATACAGCGCAGTCATCAAATTGTTGTCAAAAGCGATCTCTCTTGACATTCAGGAATTGGTTACCAACTTGGATTCATAGCTTGTTTTCCTTCAACTCAATGGGCAATATTCAGTCAGAAACCCTCAGATATTGAGAATGTATCTACGTATTCTTATACTGGAAAGAAATTATGATTACATTACATATCATCATATTCCTAGACGCATGAATACATTGACAGATGCATTAGCTAATTATGTGTTGGATATACATTTACGAAACATGTGAAAAGCTAAAAAAATCATTCATACCATAGTAAGCAAGAAAATACAATATATATATGTATATGTATATATATATATATATATATATATATATATATATATATAATATATATATACTATATATATATAGATGGTAACGTTTGATACATCAAAACCCCAAAAAATAATATGTGTGTTCAAATAACATCGGTGGCTTGTAGGCCTCATATATCCGTGGCATGCAGGCCTCAAAAATGTGAATTATGGACCTAGGAACTAATCATCATGGTGATCGTGGTAACATGAAACTTCTCGTGCAACCGAGTCAACAATCGGTGGATTCGATCCAATGCCCCCATCATATGCCTCTGGTACTGGTGTAGGATGTCTCCTACCCAGGCATACTCTAGGATACCGGGAGTCAACCCCTTAAGGTTCCTCGTGATCTCCTCCTCGTTGTCACTCCCCTCCTGATAAGGAGAGACATCAAACTGATGAGTGATGCGCCTGGCTATCGGGGACATCTCGACGAGACGCTCTGGTCAAACATTTGCATTAATAAAACAAAATGTTATAAACACATATAAAAAACAATTAAAATAAAACAATTAAAAATTGATTTTTTTCCTTCATCGTTGAAATCCTCCCCATCTGGTAGTGAGATGTTCTGATCTCCGCGGAAGTCAGTACCACTGTATGGCCAATCCTCCCCTATGATCAACTATCGTTGTAGGCATGCAAAGAAGGCGGGCCTATAGGACGTATGCTAGCCCCCAATGATCCTAGGCATCAAATGACTCAAACAGACCCCGTGGGTCTCATGGGATCGATGGATCTACCTTAGTCAGCTGCTACTGGAATAATGGAACCCGTTAGAAGAAGAAGGTCACCAGTACAGATCCAAAACAAAATTTCTTCAGATTCCCCACCTTAGCTTTTGATAGCTGGCGTTTCATGTTGATCTTCATGGCTTCCACCCAATTGAAGATCGTCGCTACTGTACAATCGATAGCATATAGAAATTTTGACTTGTTAGTCTCGTGCTCTTGTTGGGACCCAACTAATCTGTTGATAGTCAACAATAGCATTCTTAGTGTCAAATCTCGCATAGTGGCATTCTCAATCTTGTCGCTCTTGGATTTGAGGGCTTCTAGGCAATGTTCGGCAAGTAGCATGGATATGCTTGCCCCAATCAGTCGTGACCCATATAGGTTGACTGGTTCCCCTCTCCGGGATAGTCTTGTGATGAAATAGATGTCTAACGTCTCCAACTCTAGCTCCTGGTCACCAATGATGAATATTTCCCGATTTATGTCGCAGATACTAATCAGGGATCGAATTACCTTAGGTTGAGCCCGCATCCCTGGTGTGAGAAAGAATTTGAGGATCCCACAATTCCTCAAGGTGTATAAGTAGTTTGGATCATTCATTGCCTGGGTGTCCACATCTTCATGCTCACGTTCTTTCCAGTCTACCATTTTTGACGATTCTTTCCTGCAAAAACCATGAATTCTAGTCAATAATCATTTTTGGCAAGTAAAATTTGTATTCATACGATGTATTTGAGAGGAAAATATCTTTTTCTTTGTTCACAGTGCCGATGCGCCTATTTTAAAAATAGTTGCACCGACGATGCTTTTGGGCATTTTAGCAACCCTCGGCTAGCGCGATTCCTTGCCTACAAATCTTGCCGAACATGGGCGATTTATTTTTCTAAAACCTCCCTCAGAAATCCCAAAAACAGATAAAAACAATATGCAAATGGAGCTTAGGGACTTGGCTCTTACCTGCAACTGTCGGCTTGGTGAATGACCTCCCGGATCTCCCGCAATCTGCTCCGAAAAAATTAGGGAAAAAATGGGTAAAAAGTTTTTCATAGCAAGGTAAAATGGTAACTGGTAAAAAATATTTACTTTTCTCTCCTTTTAATCAGTTTTTCATGAAATATTAGGGTTTTTGAGTATTTTTGACCTATTTTTCCTTGAGAATTGGATAATGCACTTTACCTTTTTTGCGTAGCAACATGTGATGGATGTCTGATGATGGTGCCGAGTCACGTTTCAGCTCTTTTCTCGACTCATAAAACTCAAATGAAAATATTGCCGAGTATTTTTTCCTTTTTGACTTGTAAAAGAGAATAAAATGGGGTGTTCGCTTTCAAGCTCTTTTCCGACCCTTTAAACATGAAAAGATTGTCGAGCTCTCGTCGTTTTGAACTTGTTAACGGATGTGAAACATTGTGCGCCTAGTATACGTTTACCCCCTTTTTTGGGCTGGGATGCGCTATTTACGTAAAAGGAACTGCTTGACTGAAATGGTCAACCGATTCTATCAAGTATCATTTTCTACCTGTTCAGGCTCGAGAGACACAAATGTACGAAAAGGGACCATGTGGAGATTTATTTTCCGTGTCTTTTCCAAAATATCTAAACATGAAAACGATACCTAGGTGCACCTTTATCTGGCTCGTAAAATATTAAACGACATTGGATTCGTCACCATGACGAACATGAGCTTCTCCTTCCTAGGTCCTGTTAAACTTACTAGGTCGGATTCATTCGAAGGATGAACTTACAATGCAAGAATATGATATCTCTTTCAAGATTGTGATTAAAAAAATAATTGGGGTACTTTCCAGGAATGGTGGGGGGAAATTTGGAAATCTAATCAGTCGTGTCAGTAGCTCACTCATGAACATGACACTTTCTGCTTCGTGTGGGGTTGGGATATCCTCCTTTTTATCATATACCTTCTTGGGTTGGGCCATTTATTTTTGCCTTCTATTTGATCTCTGTTGTGTCATCATGACCACCAATCCAATGGATCCAAAATCTTCCAAACTTCTAGTTGTGTCGACAATATGTTCAATAGGTTTCCTTCTGCAGTTACAATTACCCCTAATTCTCTGTATCATCCAAAATCATTTTGCATCCCTTTATCTTGTGTCGATGATGTGGGATACATTATGACCATCCTTTGACATGGTCGCTTCCTGTCGACTTCAGCTCATTATCTGGGAAGTTGACCAAGAGACTCCCTTCCAGTACCTTAGATATTGCATGCCCTAATTGATCCAAAATGGATCTAGAAATAGACTTATAAGTTTGAAAATATTCCTCATAGAGGTAAATTAAATTCAAAGGATGCCCTTGGGAATAGTCTCATTGCATAGATGTCTTCATTCTAAATCTAACGCAATTTGAATGGGCTAAAACAAACTTTAGATGAAGAAGTTATTGTAAAAAGAAGTTTTCCCATTATCCTTGGAAAAGGAGGCAATTTCTTATAAATGGGACTTAAGGGCTCCTTAAAGGAATCACATCGCAATGATAAAGGGCGAAGCAGCGAGCCTTAAGAATCCTCAATTTTGATCTTCAATGTATCGCATCGGAGGTAGGCTGCCATGCGATATTGGAACTGGGCAAGCCGATAGAGTGATTGCGATGAAGCAGATCGGCAATCGATGATATCTATATATAATATATAATATATATATATATATATATATATATATTATATATATATATATATAATATATATATTATATATATAATATATCGCATCAGAGCAGTCCATGGGATGTTGTATAGGCCTTGGGATGTTGCGATTGCGATATGCGATGGCGCCGATCAGTGATAACGCCGATGCGAGGGGGCCAATAGTGATACACAGATGCGATGGGGCTAATAGCGATATGTGATGCGCCAATATCAGCGATCAGCTATCGGTGATCGGTGGATCCCCAATATAAAGGGTCATTGGCATATGCGATTTGTGATCAGGGCGCAGAACTGATAGATTTATAACCGCAATTTCATATCATTTGAAATGATTTACGGGATTTCTTTGTATTTTCCCTTGTATTGGGTTTTTGGCCATATGCAATGCAATTGAGATATGTGATAGAATGACAGACTCGAGAGGATTATAGGGGCGATTCTATATTATTTGAGTTCCAGAAAAATGCTCCATGATGTGTTTTTCACGGTTTTCCTGTGTATTCCATTATGTGGTTATTTTCAGGATTTCTGCACAGGAAGGCCAAACGACCGGGTTTCCTGTGCCCACCAGTTCATTTCCATTGGAAACAGTCCATTGCACCCATGCCGTGCTACGAGCAGGCATTTTTGTAATAGGAATGCGTACGAAGCACAAAGAGACAAAGTTGGAAAGGGATGATTCCTCATGATTAGGGGACAATGGAATGGATGGAAGCCGCAGAGTCATAGGGTTCCTCAAAGGCCAGAGAGCCAAGAGAGGAGTAGTTTTCCCTTTAGAGAGCTGATAGAGGCAAAGCCACTAGAGGTTGGAGGCAGAGCCACAGTTCCAGAGAAAGCTAGAGAATCCACTAGAGGTTGGGGGTGATGGCAAAGGGGCGACTCCTCACAGATATGAGCACAACAGAGTTGCAGAGCCAGAGAGCTGAACACAACAGAGTTGCAAAGCCTGAGAGTCTGAGAGCCAGAGAGCCAGAGGGCAGACAAAGCCAAAGAACATCAAGGAGATCAAATGATCAAACTATTTCTGATGTCCGATGTGCTAAAGATAGAAAAAGGAATTCTAGATACAGTAAAAGAATTCTGAGGGAGTTGGTGCAAGCTAGAGCTCAAGATAGCTCAGAGCACTGATTGAAGGAGTCTAGTCCAGAGAAGCCTAGATCTGTCTGTAGAGTATGGACAACCAAAGGGATAAGATGGTATTATAAACCCATAGGTTCAGTTGTAAACCAATGGAGTTGAGTGTAGAACTTGTAAAAGAAGCATTACCATAATTCCAAAGAGCCTAATCGAGTTGATTGGAGATCAAGGAGACGTAGCCCAAGATATCAGGGTGAATTCCATATTAAACTTGTTGTCTTGTGGTTTGTTTATTTGCTACATCTTGTTGCTATGTGTATGATGTTTATTGCTACATTGTTTCGCTGTTATATGCTACATATCAATTTATGCAAATGGACTTAAATAAAATAAACAGTTAAAGACAAACACAAACATACACCTCTTTCAAGTTGTTTTATTTCCAAAAATTGTCAATCATAAGCCTAGA
Source organism: Pinus taeda (assembly GCA_000404065.3). Taxonomy (NCBI): domain Eukaryota; kingdom Viridiplantae; phylum Streptophyta; class Pinopsida; order Pinales; family Pinaceae; genus Pinus; species Pinus taeda. The sequence continues at coordinate 195,558 of APFE031070937.1, forward strand.
CTTGGGAATATATAAGATTTGGAGTGGGAGAGGTTCTTGTAAGCTGACAAGAAGCCTTTAGTGCCCCATTTCAGATCAGGTGGTATTAGTGCATCAGGTTAATTAACCCCACCTTCAAAGAAGGTGGTATCGGAGCTGGTGATACCAAAGCATCAAGTTGATTAACCCCACCTTCAAAGAAGGTTATATCAAAGATGGTTATATCAGAGATGGTTATACCAGAGCAGGTTATATCATGATACAAGTGGTACTAGATCAGGATGCTTGATTAATAGAGCAATCTATTTGCTTGCTTAACTTGAAAGGTGTTTAAATAGTCAAGGATCGATTGTTTAATTGTTTGTAAGCTGACTGTTGTTTGAGTTTGCAAAGGTTGAGGGAAAGCTACTGTTAGCTAAGTCTAGGAGAGGACAAGAAGGAAGAAGGGCTGAAGGGATTCTTCTTATCCCAAAGTACCTCAAAGCAATCCTGGAAGCACAAGAGGTTTTTTGCAAAAGGTTGCTTGAATAAGCTATTGTTAATCTTGTTTGAAGTTCTTTTGTTCATTTTGATAATGCCTACTTCTACAAGTGAGTCCTCAAATTCTTGTTTCTTCACAAGAGTCTTTGATGAAGACAAGAAGAAAGACTTGTTTACCATGATGGATATGGTGAGAGAAATGTATGAGGATGGAGGGAAGAGCATCATACTTTGAGAGCAGTTGAATTCCATGAAGGAAGAGAATCAATTGCTTTTTGACAAATTGCAAGAAATGGAAAGACAACTTCATATTGCAAATATGAAACTGGAAAGGATGCATGAGTTGGAGACACGACTATTTGTTTCCAAAGAAGCCTTAGTCAAGTATCAGCTTGAAGAAGAGGTAAACCATTCTTGTTTGTCTTCAAATTCTTCTAAGAATGTTTATGTTGGTTCTTTTGAAAAACATACTAGAGGCATAGGTTCCAAGTTAATGTCCAAGTTGGGCTATGAAGGAAAAGGCTTGGGAAAACATGCACAAGGTATTATTGAGCCAATAATAGTTGAGGAAAGGCCTAAGTATTTAGGTCTTGGCTATGGAAAATCTTATGGAGAAAGTTCCAAAGCTACCATGAAGACAATTGAAACAGTTCCAAGAAGGAGTTTCATTTCAGGTGTTCCACCTCAAGAGTGTGAAGATTGTATTCTTGGGGAATGCAACAGTGTGAAGCATACTTTGTAGAAAGAAGGTGTATATCAGCATGCACTTGAACCAGAGAGTTGTGGAAACTTTGAAATCCTTGAAGAGTTTGATGGTTTTCCAAAGGGAGCCACTTCTTCATTCAATTCACCTCCTCATGAAGGAAATAAAGGTGAAAGAGAAAGGTATAAATATGGTTTTAACCACATTCCTTTTGATTATGTAAAGCATGGTAAATTTCCATATAAGCATTAGAAAATAATTGCATGCTCGTTTTATGGTTTGGATAACCATAATGTTTCTAGATGTTGGAAGAGAATGGCCACATACAAGAAACTTTGGAAGGAAAGGAAGCAAGAAGCCAAAGGTCCATTGGACAAGGAAAATCATTGTTATAGCTCCAAATCTCACCATTATGGTTTGTGATGCTACACTCATGGCCCAGGGCAACCCCTCCTTCCAGACTTGGTCCAAAATCTAAAAAACAGTGTTTTATTCCCTGTACGCGACATTTCCCTGAGTTAAACGCGTGTATACGCGGGTTCATACATACCCAACCCGCGT